>VXAX01001526.1:0-37274 GCA_013399835.1 Leptocoma aspasia | reverse complement strand
CCGCAGCCCCGGCCCCGCACGCAGGGAGCGCTCCGCTGCGCTGGCTCTGCCGGCCCGCGGGGTTTTATACCTACGGCGGTCCGGAGCCGGGTCGGTTAATGGCACATGGAGAGCGATCAACTAATAATAGTAATGTGACAGTTCGCTGATGGAGCGGGGAGGAATCTCCCTCGTGCCAGACTGCGAGAGGCAGAGCGCGGTGGCTCAAAGCAGCGCCTGTCGCTGGGAACTTTACAAAGCAGAGGCAGAAACGTGATTTTATTACATCTGAATACATTCCTTTTCCTGCTTAAAGATGACTTTTCCCTTACATGTTCAGTTGCAAGGTTTCCAGTGCAGAACTTTCTTCTTCCTATCTCCCTTGTATCGTGTCTGCCGGACTGGAGCCTAACTTTCAGCTGGGTTATCACCATCAGGACAATAACCACACGACCTCAGGCTGTGCAGATCTGAAGAACGGCCATCAAATCTGAAACACAGAAGGCGTTTGCCTTTTGAAGGACAGAGCAGGCGCCTTCCCCCAGTGCCACCCTCGGGGCAGCCGTGCTGAAGCACAGGAGCGGCGTGGGGCTTCTGACTGCCAGGGACCCACCCGCTTTCAGCAGATGAACACATGCAACACATAAAACAAATCTGGGCAGATCAAAGCACGGACACATGGCCCTTCTACAGCAGTAGGGGTTAGACTCTTCATGTCCTCTATTTCATTATTTATATTACTCCATAAAGGAGGTCTTCATGCACAACTGGAGCCCAGTACAGCAGTTTGGCTTGGAAATAAGCCTGAAAAAATTAATCCCCTAAAACCCAGCAGAGAGACAACAGCTTGGCATAGAGCTGTAAGCAATGAAACTGGACAGCCCAAAGCTGCTCCCATTCAATATTTGTTCATTTATATAGTAAATTTTGTAATACTTGTTTTTTGTTGATTTCAGGCAGCGAACTCCAATTTCAGGATGACTGATACCAAAATTCCTCCCCTACTAAATAATTTTGCATTAGATTTCAAGAACTGTGCAAATTCAAGTTTCAGATACAGTTATATGAGCAACAGTTGTTTCACTGAAATATTTTATTTTATATACACAGCTGCAGTTCATTTAGGCAATAGAAAGGTCACAAACACTCTTAGTGACACTTGATTTGACACATATACTTTGATAGAAACCAAACACTACAAAAAGGAAGAATAATAATCACTAAGAACACATTTAAAGTAAGATTATTATTACAACTGAATTACAAATGATATAAATATTTGATTCCTTATAATCCCTATGCATTCAACATTTCTAATCTTAGGAGTACCGTTATGGCAGAAGAGGATGGCTTTTAAATTTAGTTTGTTCTCATTAACATGGAAAGTATCATTCAAAACTATCTGAATTTAGACACTATAAACTAATTTCTGAGTTTGATTATGAATTAAGTAGAGTAGAACTGCATCATGCTATGACTGCAGTGGTGCAGCTCTGGCACTTGTGTTTGCAGAGATGGTGCCCCTCTGAGATTCCCAGGGCCGGGTATCGGCCATGCCCAGCTGAAGGTGCAGGTTGGACAAGAAGTGACTGCAGCTCTGTGCTGCAGGGACAGAGCCACCTCCCACTTAAACCTGCATCTCTCTCTGGAGTTAGTTACACACTCTCAAGAGATGAAAGCTTTTTAGAAAAAGATGGAAAAAGACTCAGAGGAGACCAAAAGCCTTCCCACCTGTACCTGGACATTTCCCTGTCTCTCCATTCCCTTCTTTTTCAGTTTCTTTGCCATTTCTCAATCAAGCGTTTGCTGGTGGCATCTTATAACAACCAGATCCTGTATTTCTTGTTTTGGATGGGAAATGCATCCATTCAATTTCCAGTCCAATTCTGTGGACTTTTGAGAGCTCTATGAGTGTATGGAAGTGCTCCTGTTTTAAAGGGACACAAATGCTTAAGTCAGATATTAGGAAGTTCTTCCCCATTTTCTAAACAGTTTGGTGTCTAATTAGACCTTTCTTATTCTTCTGTTTAAAACAATCCTTTTGTTTTTGACAGAAGACCAAGTTTCCAGGTTTTACTTTTTTTCAAGTGTCTGGAAACATTTCTAATCTCATCTGCAACTCGGTTTCTTCAAGAGCTTTTTGTAAACATGAAAATCTCAATATACCTTTAATTCTGTGAAGAAGTGCATTTCTGTTTCTCTGTGATGTATGTTAAGGTATAATTTTCTTCATACCATTTCATTAGACCAGATAAATCACAGCAGACACTTTGCTCTGTTACCTACAGCATTTGCTGTAGAACATGCAGAACACTTACTCTGTTCCTTCTATTTCCCGCTATTCCTATCAATTCTGAACCCAAAAAGACACCTTTATTGTTCCACATAATTTCTTTCATAACTTGCAAAAAGCTGCCAAAATACACATAGCTTAAACCTACTTATCTGCTCAAAAGTTAAGTCAGGTGGGTGAAAAAAACTTCACATGCCTGTATTGAAGACACATTGCAGAGAAGAAAAAAACACAGCATGGAGGATGGTGCCAAGCTCAGCAAGTTAAACGGTGGAAATAGGCCAAGAACAGCATTTGGAATTTCTGTTTTATTACATACAGAGTACACTCTTTTTTTGTTAAATAAACTATAATCAATTGGCATTTCACACAAGTAATGAGACACATTTTCATCATTTTTTGTATTTATCAAATGAGTACAACCAAGGAGCAAAATGCTGGCTTCAGTAAAATCTATGAATTACACAGGCCCTTCTTTTGAATAGCATCCTTTTGGGTTGTGTTTGACATGAGAATTGAAAGGTTTCTAATCAAAGTTTGCTTTGATATCCTAGATTTTAACAACATGCTTCTCAAGTATCTGAATATTTGGAATTACTCTGTAATTTCTCTGTATTTCTTGACATGGGATAGATTCTTGTGGGCTGGCTTTGTATGGCAAAGGTATGTAAATGCAGTTTTAGAGCCTAAACTGTGAAGCATTGCTTCAGCTGACAGAAATTCAAAGATTACAGCTCATCATTAGTTATCACCTCTGGAACAGGAAAAGCCATTGCTGCAAGGTGCCTCATGCCTTTCAAAGGTGCTGTGCTCCTGGCTGAAATTCAGGGTCCTATGGCCTGAGCCAGTTTTACATTGAACTGAGATGGCCACAATTGCTTAAATCTCCTCTTAAGGACACACATGACTTCCCACAAAGAAGGGAGGAAGACACGAATTATTAAATTATAAAACACTGTCTTCAATTCTGTTTCATGATTAATAAATATTATCATATATACTTATTTAAAAATATATTTTGAAATGCTACATATGAACTGAGAATAATATTGGTTAATTTCCCACCATATTGAGTAGTAATGGTTTTAGAACAAAGAAGTTTTAAATTAATTGGTGAAGCTAGCATAGCTTTTCAAATAAATAAGTGTTTTAAAACACCTTAGTGATGCTTAGATAATTTAAACCAAAATGAAGTAAAAATTGCATACCGGCAGTCATTCCTGCCCAAATGGTGCTTGCATTTCCTGCACTGCTCCATTGCACTGTAGTACAAAAAGGCTGCTTACACCCACACAAGTGGAATTCTGGGGCAGGGGCAACATGTTCAGCTCTGTGCCTGTGATTATTGCACGTGTCACATGAATCAGAGACTGCAGACACCCCAGTCAAAACACCTTCTAGATCTAGACACCTAATGATTTGGAGACTCTGCAATGAACATTTTGTACTACAAGCTTTTAAAGGAAACAACTCCATCAGCTTCACTTACGGATTATTTGTGCAAAAGTACAATATTTCATAAATAAACTTTACCCAAATATTACAGAAAAAAGCTTTGGGATACACGAAATATAAATACAGCGACAGCTGAGCTGCAAAATTAATTTAGGTATATACAGTAATACACTCCCAGCTCTTTTCACAGATGTACATTTAACCTCCCTGAGTCCTTTTCCATACTTAGCAACACGATGCATTCCCAGATGCTTGCTCAGTAACAGCCACAGTTTCAGCACTAGAGAAAAGGGTGGAAAAGAGCACATCTATGTGCACTCCCTGTCATTTGCCAGGGATTTTAAGCTTACTGTACTTTTGCTTCCAGGAGCCCACTGGTCAGGACAGGCCCGTGGCCACTGACACAGGCCCCGACGTGCCTGAGCGAGTCTGCCCCCAGGTAGGCCAGCAGCAGCTCCGTGTGCCTGACCAGCAGCTGGGTCAGGTCTTCAGCCAGGCTCTCCATAGTGGAGTACCTCACCTTTTCAAAATCAAAAATGTCTTTGAGGAAGAAAAGCACTTGATCCTAATGGGGGAAAAAAAAAAAAAAGGAAAAACTTGTTTTCAGTTACAAGAAGGAAAAAAAGTATGCAGTGCTAACAGCTCTTTCTTTAACATGTTCCCTAAAAGCATCCAATTATGTATTATTTTGGTGCTGAGACAGAAGTGTGCTAAAACAGACTCTGCAAAACAGTTCCAGGCTTAAAACATTCCTATGAAAGTACCTACTTCTCATGGTTTCTTACTGTTAGCCTTAAATCTTAGGAAAATGCAAATGTATACTAATAAATAAGATCTTAATTTATTTTAATCAGAAAGTTTTTTTTTTAATTTTATAAAAGTGGTAATTAAAAAGAAGTTCCATACCTTGAAGAAGCAGCATAGATCATACAGGGAATTTCTAGGGCCCAAAAAGCCCCAGGCCAGAACAGGGCTGATATGTTCACATATAGCATAGAAATGTGCAAAAAATCCATCAGGCACCTAAGTAATGTAAAAATTGTAGATGAAAGTTACACAATAAATTTAGTATACAGCTTTATTATTCAGTATTAAGTTTTCATAAAAGCCTAACACTTCCCTCCTTGGTCTAATAAAATCCTCCAGAGGTAGGGAGCTGTGGCAGAGAGCTCTAGTGAGCCCCTGCACAGAGAGGTCAGGATGCAGAAGGGGCTGAGGGGAGGCTGCAGCAGAATTCCTGGCACTGGTGAGGAAGGTGGTGCTTCAGGCAGGTAATGGGGCAGGACTGGATGGGATTTGGCTGTGGGGTCATGCAGGGAGATGGGCTGAGAACCCCAGCACAAGCAGGTGAGACACAGGAATCATGACCTTGGTATGCAAGTCCGAGATCTGTGTGTGGGGCAGGAAGTCAGAGAAGTGACTGACACCACTGACTGAACCTAAACTAGGTTTAGGAAAATCCTTCAGTTAAGGCTTTTTGCTAAAAACAGGTACTAGGGCCCCAGGAGCTAAACTTCTGCAACTGGCAAACCTTTTGCCTAAAATTAACAAGTCTACAGGACCAAGGGTTGATCACTCACTTATTTTGCCAAAGCTACAAAAAGAACTTCAGATTCTTAGGAAATGGTTAATACCTTTGTTCCATATAATTTGAAGGGCAACTTACCTTCATTTGCTGTCTTTTTTGCTTCAGTACTGACCAACAGCTTGAAGCCACAGCCTAATTGTAAAAAGAAAAAGTAAAGCAAGCCCCAAATAATTTTCCATCTCCAAAGAACGCATCTGCAGAATACTGTATTTCTATATTCTATATTCTGGGGACATGTATTTTCTTCAGTTTCAGTCTTGTGATAACACAAAGATTAAAACCATAAAACAGCAGCTGACATAAATAACAAATGTATATGTAGTTCATACTTGCTATTTCAGATCCATCTTTGCAACATTTTCGTTAGTTAAATTCAAATGTAATTTGGCATTCTTGACTGATTTTACAGCTACTACAGTTAGCAACACTCACTGGGTTTAAGTGAGGACCAGTCATATATTTTAAGTGTGTGCTCAGACATCAGTAACTATTTTAGATATTAAGTGGCATGTGAACACATTGAAATGTACTTTTTCCTTTTAGCAAAAACATTCTTGCAATAGCTTCAGATTCAGCTATGGAGCTTTGTCCAAATATGGACCTGTGAAATACAATATACCAATATCAGTACTGGGCTTCTTCCCCTCCCAGCCTCTAACCACCCTCATCTGACTCCCCTCAGTACTGCAAAGAGAGTTTAATACAGACAAAGCACAATGTTACCATATAACTACAAAAATATATATACGTTATCTTTATTTTTTTTCCTCTAGAGGGAATATTTCAATTGAAAACCACAAATAAAAGGAAAGCTTGCAGTTTACACATAAAAATGGATGAAATGACAGTAGTTTCTGTACCAGCTGACCATGGCAGTAACCTGTGTCTCTAACAGAGGGATGAGCTCTATCTGGCAAATAAACAGCCACGTATGAAAAATCATTAATTGTAATCAACAACTGAATACCTGTATTGTATTAATTTAGTTTTGTTTCCCTGCAACTTTGTCCCTTATTGCTAAATCTCTGGTCTGTGAAGCAAAACCTGGACCTGATGTCTAAGATGTGGCTAACAGAAACTTCCCTTCTAAAATTCTACTTCCTGAGAGAAAGAAAGGACAAGTTAAAGTATTCTCTCCAGTACATTCAGTCATTCTCTGTTTTGGGCCCAGACTTGTAACTTTGAAGTTCCTGTTATGAAAAACCTGATAATACAATCTGCTAAATTCTTTTGAGGAAGAGGTCAGGTACATACTCAGTACATTGCAATGTACTACAGATCAATTAGTATGATAATTGCACATGAATACTTACTGTTTCTTTAAAAGAGGAGTTCAACCAGCGGTTATTTACTACATTCTGTATAGATATTGGTGGATTTTCTAAATCTTCAAATGAATCCATTAATATGAAGTCCAGAACAACATCATAAAAATTCAGATTTTTCACCTATATTAAAGGAGAACACAATCTAAGTAACCTAGTTTCTCTTTCAGCAGTGGAATTCAGCATGCACCATATTGTAACACTGTATTAACATGCAGATTTGCAATTGTTTTTAATGAATATTAAAAACACTTTGTCAGTAAAGGAGAAGTTAAAAAAATGTGTGGTTTCTGGTACTAAACTGGTGAATGCCATTTCTCTAAATCAGCAATATAAACAATAAAGAGTTGCCTTTCCCACAATTCTGAACTGTAAACATTTATTTTTAGATCCTATGGCATTAGGAAGGGTAAAAGCATTTTTCAGAAATGCAACTCACTCCTCTAGCAGCAAGTTCCATTTCGGTATTATCCCAGTGATCTGTTTGTTCCAAAAAATATATCATTTCATCAAAGACATCTTCAAATTTCTTTGGATTCTGTGAAGTAAAAGCAATGAGTATCAAGCAAATGTAAAAAGAGATATGGTTGATTTTGATGTAGAAGTTACATAAACAACAAAACATTGGTAAAAAGAAGGCTTTTACCTTTCGTGCTTTCACAATCAAAGCAGACAAAATTTTTCTTCCACTTTCAGCAAGAAATATTCTGTTTGCTGTTTCTGAAAGAATTATCTAGAAAAGCGTTCAGAAAATATAGACAGGTTCATTCACAGGTTATACCAAATGACCTCAAATATTTCAATCAACTTTCATATAATTATCACCTCTAGTGTAGTTAGCAAGTTCCTAGTAAGCCTTGGGTGCAAAGGTTCCAAAGCTAATCATAAAATCTGGATTTCTCTGCAAATGCATCTCATTTTAGAATTATAAAAATGTAAAAGCACCGAGAAAATATTTAAATACAGATTACATTATAAAAATGGTTGCACAAAGAATAACAGTCAGTTTCAATGCCATGTACTTTAGTTTAGGCTTAACAAGACAGACAAATCACTCCTCACTGTTTACCTGAAAAGCTTGTCGAATACAATGAAGCTTAGCAAGGAAGTCACTGTCTCCTAGACACTCAAACATTTCAGTCCTACGCAAAATAGAAAAGTTTTCAAAACTTAAAGAAAGCAGCACAAGAATATCCATCTAACTCTAATTGTTAGAAAAAATACCTAGTACAAGTAACTTCTAAAAAGTGATTTCTAGATAGAATATTAAACTTTTAACTCTTACTTTTCCTGGAAATAATTGAATAGACATAAATCAATACCTTAACACCCGTGAATAAATTTTGCCTTCTTCTGCTAAGTGCATGGCTTCTTCATACAAGGGGCAGTGGCAAAGGGAATCCAGACCATACGTGCTACGAACCTCTCTGTGCTCTGAAAGCTGAAAAAGATTTTTTTGGAAGTTCACTAAGGAGCTTGCTGATATAATTTTCATAAATATGAAACAAATTAATGAAGTTTTCCTGATGTTCTACTGAAAGATGCATCCTTTTCTGCATCTGCTTAAAACAAACGGGTAACAATCAACAAGTGAACTGAACAGATACACCAGGTCATAAGACTGAACTTTGTAACTCCTAAAATCTGAAAGCTACAGTTTCAAGCTTCAAAACCTTTTGATTAATAAAATAAAGGCAGCTTACTTTTGTGTTTAATTTCCCTAGTTAAGTTTTCAAATTGTCTAGTTAAATAAATCTAATGGGTCTCAAAGCTGTTGAAAGAAAATAATTGCCAGGACACAAAGTACAGAATGATTGCACCATACAATTCTTTAGGAAGCTGCAAATAGTAACATACTTCCACTCCTGTTTTAGTTTCACCGGTAAATAAGTCTGCCAGTTACCAAAGTACATTGTATAAACCATGAGCCTTCAGTGTTTTGTACTACAGACTCCCTAAATGGTTTTCATTATTGGCAGTGTTAATTCTATGGTTAACATAGAAATAAACATGAACTTGTAGACATTTTTCAAGAAAGAATAAACCCAAACCAGATCCATAAATCAAAGCACATAAATAATACAGAGAACTCCTGTTTACAGGGTATCATATTTAATCCACAAAACAATGTCTAGCTGCAATTTCACTACAAAGATTACATCATATTATGAATTATATTAATGATAATCATATAATTAATGATATTAATTAAATCATATTATTAATGATAAAAGAAAAAAACTGATGTTTATTCATAATTCAGTTTAGTTAATGACCAGAAAATTAATTCTAGCTTTTTTTTTTTTTTCCCTCCAATATCCTGCATGGGGCAAACACACCTATTTCTAGGCTATTAAAACTGAGCATAGAAACATCTTTAAAATTAACTCTCAAGGTAATTGAACTACGTAAAAGATTAATCTCTATCTTAGAATGACTTTAGAAAATCACATTGAAGTATTACTTTATGTTAAACCTCCATTAAAATTTTCAAGTAAATAAGTGCTGAGCAGCCTCTCCTGTCACTGAGGCCTTACAGCCAAGTATGATGAATTTCAGGCAATTCACCTTCTTCAGCTATTTATGAAACTGACTGAGTGTGACTGAATTAGGACTGGTGATTTCTACAGTCAGATGCAGGTAACCTTCACTGCTGCCAGCACCTGAGGTGAGAACACCTTCACACATGAAGGTGGCTGATCATTGCCTTTGGATTAGCACAGGGACTGATACCTGGCAATTGGGTGAGGCCCTTGATTACACTTAGCATTTTTTTAAAGAAAACACAATTCCTCTCATGCTAACGGATGAAATAAGATATCAGGAGAGACAGGCCTAACTGAGAAGATGATTGTAATTACAGATTGAAGTTCCAACAAATAATATTTGGAAAGGGGGAGGAAATTCCTCTACCACTGACTTCTCTTGGCATACAAAAAGTGAAGGGGAGAAAAAGCAAACAAACTGAAAACCAGAAACTAAATGTTTAACTAGAAAAGGTGATTCCAGACAGGCTCTGAAGTTGCACCATTAATGCTCCTGGAGTCATAATGGATTTTCTTTTGATGCTTTTTAGTATTTAAAAATATATGGCTATATCAGTATTTTAAATGTAGACATAAAAAGTACATAGATGTACTTTATATCACTTCCAATATATAGACGTAACATAGATTATCATGCTTTAAATGATCCTGCAACAAGTAGGGGCCATTCTTTGAGATTAAATAAGGTGAAAGCTTGCCTATGTAAACATCCTGCTTAAAGTAAAACTCATTAAAGATGATTTGTAAAGATACATCCTAATTTCTAATGTAGAAGAGTTCAGCTATTAGGAAAATTCACAAATTATATTCAATATTTAACAAGATCCAGAGCATACAACATTTTATAGGTAAGAACATCCCAAGATGACATCAAAAGGAAAATGAACTCTTCACTGTAAAAGTCTCTGAGGACTTGCTACCTTTGAGGAAAAAGGTGGGCAGAAGGGTTAGTTTTCAGTTAGATGGCTCACTGTAAGTACCTCATATCAATTGGCATGTGTTCCTGATATTTATTCAGGTACCTGCTTTTTATCCCACTATGTACCCTTAATCACCACATAACTCCCCTCAACAGGGATTCAGTACTAATCAGGATTTACCAGACAGCTCCAGCATCCAACATCTCGGTGTCACAGGTAAGCTGGACACTTGAAAGCTCCCTGAGTCCCTTCCTGCCATTCTGTAGTGGTCACTTCTGTGCAGAGCCACTGCCACTTGGAGACTCGTCACACACCTCTAGGGATGACAAGGAGCTATGTCACACCTACCAGCAGTGCTGGCAGCAGCCAGGAACACAGAGACTTGTGATGATGGACTGGACGTGCCAGCCCCTAAGTGTCTGCTACTGCCTCAGTGTCAGGGAGGTATGTGGAAAAGAAAATGAAAATGCAGACAAAGAGGAGATAAATGATGATTGACACTGTAGCAGCAATCTCATCTTGTAAAGCTTCACTTGTATCCATTCAGGGCTCAAGAAAGAGAGACCAGTGGGTGAGCACCACAAGGACATTTATGATGACCTGCAGGGGATACCTATGATCATCATGTTAACATATACACCTTCAAAACTTCGAAGCTTGTAGTTCTAACTGGTGTCTAATTAGGCCTGCTGTGCTGCAGAGCAGCCTCTGAAGATTGCAACATGGATATTGTTCAGATGCTAATCAGTTCTCTCTGGACAGTTCAGCTTTAGGGCTGTATCTGCAGTAAAGAGATGCTGAAACCATTGCTCTAAAGCATTAAACTTTTGCCACTTGCAATCGTTTTTAGGTCTGGCGTGCCCTGATTGCTTTGGTTTAAGGAACAGCCTCGGTACTCTTATTTGCCATGTACAAACTGTTTCTTAATAAATAGAAAAAATTCTCAGCTGTGCATCAAGACTTTGTTGACTACCAAAATAACCACCTACATGAATGCAACAAAAATAAACAGTGCTAGACCTTTTAGGAATTCTTGCTTGCTTCCCCTAATAGAGAGATCACTTTACTGGCACATTCAGCATTCCTTACATTCAGAGAAATTATGTTTACCCTATATTAAAAAAGCTGATGATGATCTCTTTAAAATACAAAGACATTCAGAGAAAAGACTTCCTTAAAAACTAGTAAGTAGCTGCAGGATGAAAGTGAAACATGTTTGGGGAGCTTGAAGATGTGATAGTGATTAGCAACTAATTGGGATGGCATTTTAATAAATTGAAATTATGAAGTGGTGTACTCCACCTAAGGTCTGGAAGAAAACCGGAAGACTGTTACTGATAAAAGCGGCAAAGGTTTTATCCACAAGTCCAAAAAATCTCCCAAGCTTTGGGCTAAGTTAACATTTTAACAAGGAAAGCAAAGTTTATTTGATAACAGACCTCCAGATTCAGTACTAGTCAAAACATAAACATAAGACACGATAAATGCAAGTGCACTGACAAGGAAGAAACAGCAACAAAACTCACTGTCAGGGAGAGCAGGAAAGAGGTTCTGTTAGGAAGATGGAAAAGAAGCCAGGAAAGAGAGGCCAGAGGCCTTTATCTGGCACACTCACTGCTGCATTGTTGCCAAAGGTGGCAGCTATTTTCATCACAGTAGATGGGAAAGCAAGACTATGAAAAGCATACTAATCCTCATCAACACAAGCTGATGGCAGCCAGGCTCAAATGGGGAAGAAAATACCACTATTTATCACAGCAGTAGTATTAATAACTTAATTAGGGCAAATAGTCACGTTTACCATCCCTTCTGCAATGCTTCTAGAGCCTAAGTGTGTTTAAGAACAGAAGCCTGTCTGGTCAAGGGAATGGCAACTGTGTCTAAATTGTCTTTATAAGGATTCAGGCACCTGTGTATATTGTAGGTGTCCAAACAGGCACAACTCCATATGAGAAGTCATCAAGTGAGTGATCCTCAGCACCCTCTTGATCACCAGCCATAGCCAAGATGAAGTTTTGGCTCACCCTCCTGCTATCCTGTAGAGCTCATCAAAAGGGCACGTGATGCAAACCCTGCCAAACTGTCCCAGTTTTGTACAGCTCTTTCCTACATTTTGTTCTAATATAACACAGCATGACATTCTTGTTGCCTCCTAAGCAGTATCCCTATCAATTTCCATTCAAGCATCTATCTGGGTCTTGTTTTATGAATGTTCTCTCTCCTGCGGGCAGGGAGCTAAATTTGACTTGACTCTGTGTCAGCACTGAAACATGAACACAGTTTCCAGTCTCCAAAATCAGAGTCACACAAAATACTTAATCTTGCTCCTTGGGACAGGATACAGTGTAGAAGGAAGCCAAGGAACTGTCAACACACAGCTTGCAGCATGATGAGGCTACAAAAAATGGTGCCACGTTCTAATTTCCTGGAAGGTGAAATTATTAATTCCAGTAGGGCATAATCACAGAGCTGTATAAGCACACATATGAATTTCAGATTTAAAAACTTTGCTGAACATTTCTATCAGGACATGGAGTTTAGGACACTTACTAATATTGTAACTGCAATCAGGGAGCTTATAAAGAAAGAACTGCCTTATTTGGCCCTTAGGTGAGACAAACCCAAAGCTGGAAAAGGCTCAGACCTCTTAGTGCAAATTAAAACATTCCACTGTTTCCCCAGTGCAAGAAGAAAATAAAACTTAAAAAGTAGATAAGCAAGAGGAAGCTACTTGACATCATCAGGTCTAGAATAAAATAATCTGGTATGCCAAGACTAATCCTGTTAAATCAAAGCAATTACTGTTCTCTACTAATAGCTGAATACACTGGGAAGTCATTACTGCTCCTTCTCATTGCCATAATGTGAAGCATTTCCCTGCCACATACCCTCCTGAGGATGGACAAAATATTAAATCAAGGTAACTGGTTTTGTACAAGAACACCAATTCACAGCTTCCTTTTCTCTGCACCACACAATGATGCCCTGTAGCTCCAACTACAGAGTTAACTGACCTCCCTATTTAACCCATGACACTGATGATGTTCTGGCTCGAACACCAAACTGCAAGTTGTTCATGTTCTATTAATCTTCAGGACTTCTGTCACCTAAGAATTTCACTAGATTCTTCAATAAAATCTGAGAGAAGAGAATTTGTTCTATTGGCAAAGGCTAGACAGCTGGAAAGGAAGAGAAAATCTTCATAATCTTTGCTCTGGAAGAACAAGTTGACAGAAGTGGCTTTGAGGCATCAAAATGTGAAGAATATTCTCAGGATACTTAAAGACAATTACATGCCCAATTTTGATTCCAATATTTTTTAGCAGATACTGGGACAGTACAGCTTCAGGAGAGGATGATTCCACTGAGGTGATATATCCTGGTGTTTTCTGTTTGTTTGGTTGATTGGTTGGTTTTGCCTTTTTTTTAAGCCAAGCAGCACAAATGAGCATAATGGGCTGTTCCCATTTTCACATACTTGCAAAAGCATTATGAAAGGGAAAAAAACCAAAACCAAACCAGATACAAAGTGTACAAACTATGATGGTTTACAGCTCCTCTCATGAGCTGGTAGAGTTGAAGCAATCTTGAATTGTGGTCTTGTCCAAATTACAGCAAAGAGTAACCAGTCTCTATGGATACAATCCTCGTTAGGAATGGATGCTAGGCACCACAACTTAATGTGAGCTACTAAATCAAGGAAATCACAATTTAATGGGAATTACTAAATCAAGGTAATGGTGTTATGGAAAAACAAACCCTGTAATAGACAGTCAAAACAAGAATGTGTGCAATTCTCCCTTTCTGCAACTGACTTCAGTAGCTTAGTTGTAGTGTGTATATGAGAGCGATATCTATCACAAAATGGATCTATTGAGGCCAACTGCCTCTCCTGTTTTTTTGGAGAAGAACGCTATTCAAGATCACTTCAGCTCCCCAGAGGCTACAGAAGGAGATATTCCTCATTCAAGTAAGTGTGTCACTGCTCATGAGTCTCTTTCAAGCACTTCAAGGGAGCTGTAGCAGACTCCAGCTAACAGGCTGTTACCCAGACATCATTCCATATCCTTTGTGCTCTTATCCCAGAGGATTAGAGCAAGTTAGAGGAGTACATTACAGTTGTCAAGGAAGCCTCCCAGTGTGGGCAGTCAGGAGGCTCCCTGGCAGTCCCACCCCAGCCCCAGGGACTGTCAGAGCTGGCCCAGGCCCCTTCCTGGGTGGCTGCAGGGAGCTGTGGGGTCCCCACACACCCACCCAGCCAGACGAGGCTCCCCCGCCAGCCCAGGGCCCCAGGACAGTCTCTGGCTCCTGCTAAGTCATTTCACCACGGTGCAACAACAGCGTAACACCTCAAACCGGTGCCTTCACACTGTGCAGGGAACATGCTAAAACAGGTAGCTGTCAATTTCTTGTAATTTCCACTCAAAAAAAACCCTCCAGGTCTAAACAATACAAAGCCTTCTTCATACATCTTCATAGTATGGTAAAGCAATAGGAAAAAAGAACACAAAAATACAAATCATGGTGAAAGGAACTACTACAGCCTCAACTGACTGCTTTTTCACTCATGAAAATGTTATCTATTTTTCAAAAGCAACTTCTATTTAGGAGGAGCTGGGGATGCATTATGCCAGTACACAAAAAAAACCCCCAAAACTGGCTTCAATGAAGACTGAAAAAGCTCTTTTTTCCCCCATAAGAGAAATATATTTTGCCAATGATTAGAAAAAAATAAGGATTCTTCTGTTCACTGTTCAAATAGATCAATAGATCTTTAAAAATGCAATCTTTAAGAGTCTTACCTCAGCTGTGGAAACAAAGGAATCCGTGGATGCAATGCTTAATGTATCTCGAAGGCAGAAATCATCCGCATTATCCTTTACAGTAATGTCTGTATTTTTATCTTTAAAATAAAAAAAAAAGTTTATTAAAAGTTTATTAGACTATCAGAAAATTCCACCTAAGTCTTGAAAATGTGTTTCATGCATAATTTAACATAGTATTTCATTTGGAAGGCACAACATTATACTACTGTAAGAGTAAATTCTTTTATGACCCACTAACATATATAAAGGTGACTGTGTTTTTCTGGCTTTAAAGTGGATTTTCAAATATCATCCACAATGAACTGGAAGAAGAAAAAAAAAACCTGGCCAAGGTTTTTGCCTTTCTTTTATAGACTTCTGATGATCTCTATCTTATGATATTACTTTGCTATATTGATCTAGACCCTCAGTTAAGTTTTTGACTTGGCTGTGTTATGTAACAAAGTGCTCCATGCCCTAGCCACCACTTTTATTTTTCTAAACAAAAGTCCATTAATAAAAAAAAACAACACCACATTTTAGTTTCATTTGAATTTGTTTCACTTTCTACTTCTCATGCCTTTTTTCACTTGCTGGTTCTTCCAGAGAGCAAATGAAGCTTTTAATCTTCACTGCATCCTCTTTCCTCAAAAAGCTTCTTCATTGAAATAACACATCCAGGAGTATTTCCTGCAGTACAAGAATTCTTAAAGCCTTTAAAATAACTGCTATTTTTTTCTTGAAATCATCTGCAATACAGTTTCTCTCAGTTCTGCTTTACTTTATTCTCAGATTTCAACTGTTGCACTTCTTGGATGGTTTAGTTTTCACTGTATAGAAACACTTTCACAGAAGGATTAAATTCGTAAGTCAGTAAGTCAGACTTTGGCTTGATGTGACCCATCCTGCATTCCCAGCAGAGCAGATGCATTTATTTTGGGTTACTTTACCTTCAGACATTACACATGTGTTCCTAAAAGCCTGTTTTATCTCCAGGAGTCAGCAGCAACCAGGTACCCAATGTCATCCAGACTTGTTGCCACAGCAATACTTCATTAAAAACTCCATTACGCAGCGGAGTGGCCAAATGCCAATTTACTGGGATGGTTTACTCATCACTTGAAATGCTACAAAGCCACATTACTTAACTATTACTTTGGTGGTTGTTATGGTTTTATTAGTTATGGACTTGGAATGACAGCTCAAAAACTGCATAGAACAAATATCTGTCTTTGGGAATATTCACTGAGGGAAAAAATTATTCAGAGTTTGGACAAAGATTTTACTAGAGCAAGTTAGGCAAATTGCAATCAAGACTTCACCACTATTCATATGAAGTCTGATTTTTTCAGCTCATTCTTACTAGTTCTTTCTTTTGACTTCTTAAAACCAAGAGGAAAAGTACTGCAGCTTCCAAGTTGGTTGAGAAACAATCACATATTGAAATCTGAAATGCTGGAACAGAAAACCAAACTGTGGTTTGTAAAGCACTAGCCTGAGGTCTGCGTAGAGTAGATGGGTAACATGAAGTTTCTTTCTTATTTCTAACTCATGATTTGCATTAATTCTCTTCTAATATTACATTAGATGATTTTCTAATATTACTTTTTCTCAAAAAAGTTGCTGAAATTGCAATAATACTGTTAAACCCAGGGTAGTACAGGCACCTATAGCCTAGCTGCAGATTTTTTGGCTCTCCTTTTTTCAACCTCTCATTTTGCATAAGTTGCTTTTACTGTTATATGTGAGTTTATAGCTCAGTAACAAAAACATATCCCCAGACTGCTCCTAAATTATTTAACCCTGGGTTATGTGGTTGATTACATATAAACGGAAATAATGCTATGAAACTAAAATTTATTCTACATACTTAAAAAAAGAATTGGTGTAAATGAAGGAACCATGCCAGAACAACACAGATTCAGGGGTTCTTCCATAGATTTTGCATTCAGCCTGTTATAGACTACATGAAGCTCTAGAGTCAATAAAACTTTGACTTAATCTATCTTTGTTCAAAAATTCATACTTCCAAGTTTTCTAATATGGCCTAAAACTATCACCAAGCCAATATGTTTTTAATATGCTAATTAGTTGAATATGGAATATCTGTGTTTTCACTCAAAGAAAATTCTCGCTGCTACAGAAAAAGACACCAAATTTACATGTCATGAAGAAGAAAAAGATTAAAAATAAGGTTGTAATGCTGAGTGAAATAATACCTTTGGCAAGTGGTATGTGCACACAAAGCAGAGCCTCCCTAAAGAAAACCAAACAGCCTTGTCAGCTATTTCTGACTTTCAGGCCACCACCACCCTAATACCCTAAAACATCCTTAGCCAAGCAGGTGCTTATCAATACCCACGCTGTGAAGAGAGCACCCTATTATGAAAATTCACCACGGAATTTCACTAGGGTGAAAATTAAGTTACAGCTGGAGTACATACCATGCAAGTACCAGCAGAACATTCTTAGACACAAGAACATGAAAAAAAGAGACAGTGGCACAAAGAGACTCCTGGAATGAACAGCTGCAAGAGGAACACACCCACCAGCGCCTGCCACTGCTCACACACTCATCCCTAGTTCTTATGGATTCTAATAACTTCAGGAAGGGAATACTAGCAAGTATGTGAGCTTCAAATATACTTCACTTATTTGAGGAGCCAAGGAGTTATTTTGGGTCACTTGTATTTGTAAAGAGGACGAAGGAGAGTTTCAGATATTAACATCATGGCTCTCGACTGTAGTGCCTTAAAACATATACGTGGTCCTTAAATTAGATGAAGGTATTAAAAAAAGGAACAATATGGAGAATTGCTAAAGCTTGTGAAATTACTCCTAGCTTTATAAGGTTTTAGAAACAACTATCTATTTAAAACTAAACAAGATTTAAAAAAAAAAAAAAGACCAGAACCAAGCTATTTTCACATCTATTACAAAGTACTAATCTAGAATAATTATTTGTATTTGTTCTGGTAGGTTTTCATGGTAAGACAGAGCACAAAGCTAACCCCCTGAATTCTCAGAGCAAAATCTGACCTTCATAACTGCACAGAAATTAACTTTTTAGTGTTCAACTGGCAAGCATTCACCTTCACATAATGTTTTAAAACTCTGAAAACCGTTTCCACGTTATCTTCCTGCCTACCCTGAATGAAACATGGCAGGAGTTCACAAGTGAGTTTGGCACTTAGCTGACACATTTAAAAAAGGAAAGCACTTACCCACTAGTAAAGAACTCACTGGGAGTTACAGATTTTAGTTCCATGTACCACCATTAAAGTCATGGTTCCCTGTTCTGCCCAGCCCTCCCACTTCAGTGGAAAATCAATGCAGTTAATACGTCACAAGCAGGAAAGCAGGATGAGAAAGGAGAAACTTCATATACTCTGAAGAGGAAAAAACCTTGCAAAGGAATTCACTTATGAAAAGTCATGGTACCCTCAGAGCAGCAGGGGCCCAGTGCTCTGCCAGCCCACATTGTGTGCTCAGACCCCTTCAACGTGTGGCTTCCTGCCCAGTGAAAGGAATTCCAATAATCCAGTTCAGACAGCACAGCAGCATGAATCAACATGGGTCAGTCCCATGAGAGTGTGCCACAGTCTTCTAGCTAGTCACAAGAGGCACAGTGGTTTGTCACCCCTTGCTGAAACATCCAAAAGCAACTTTATTTACATTTATAAGCAATCATAACTCTGAGAGTGCTGATCATCACTTCTACCAAGTAGCTAGTAAAGTATTACATGAAGTCTTACAGGATGCACCCAGAAAGCAGTGAATTTAACATCATTTTGTATTTATAAAAAGAAAACAATCCTAGCCTTCAGGTGGTTCCTTTTGATGACTGGGTTGAACAGCCACAGGTTAAAAAAGCAAGCCAAGAATGGAGAAGGGTACCCACACAGACCACTGTGGATCTACCGTTGCATTATGTGTTTACATTCTCCAATAACACAAATATCTGGGGTAGCTGGAGGCACCTCATCTAACTGCATAAAACCAAAGCTGTTACTGACTTCAGGATGAAAATGTATTTCAGGTCAGGATATTTTAAAAATATCTACCCAAATCTTGTACTCTACCAGTACATCAGCATGTATCACGAGTTCAGCGTGTCTCATGGCTCTTTGTTGTGACTGCTGTGATGCAAACTGAAGTGACAGATCTCTTTAGGAAACAAAGCAACAGTCCTTCCATACCCACCAAACCCACAGAAGATACTCCAGCCCGGCTCTCAGTGGGTGCTCACACCTCCAGCAGGGCCCTCTTCTAACTCAGAGTTTCTGCTAACCAGTGTGAGACCAGGAACTCAGCAACCAAAGCTGTCTTGTGAGGGGAAAAACTGGGGAAAACAGAGCACAGGACGGCACCAGATAATCAGTGTTTGCAGTTTCACCTTCCTCCTGGTACTCACAGACCTTTGTCAAGGTAAGCTTTGGCTGAGCTTACTGCTGAGCCTTCAAATTCCATCCTTAACAGAAAGCTCTGTAGTTTTCATGCAGGGAATAATCATCTGCTTATGTGTGAATAGAGAGCCAAATCTTACTTCCTTGGAAAAAGTTGACTCAACAGCGCTTTCCTAATTGTTTCCAAGCACAACTATAATATTCAGGGTTCACATAAAAGCCTTCTACTTAAAACACACTCACACAGGTACAAAAAGGTCTATTTTCCAAGACACTGGGTTCTCACCTAATTATCATTATGCAAAACCCAAGATGTTCTTCAGTCACTGTGTTCTGTGTTACTTTGATGTTATTCTTAAGACAAAATTAATACAGCTGACTAAAAGCTGAATTAAAAGCATGTGTATAGATGACAGTAATATATTCTTCATAAGTATAAAAATTTAAGAGTACAATCCATTCAGTTGACACACATAAGCAACAAAATCTACCTGAAAACTGTGATGTACTGATTTGCAATATCTGTCATCTGGAAAAAGATGCAATTTGCCTAAAATATTCTCATAATCTTCAAGAGATTTTCCAAATACTTTGGAAAGAAATAATAACAATTTCTGTGATGTTGATAATAGTTTGGCTATTTTCAGACATTCAAGGTGCTGACTTTGTCCATAAAGTCATATTATCTGCAGAATACCACATTTAATGGTGTATAAAACCAAACAACATGGCTACTGCTCTTATATCCTATTGCTCCCATCTTTTGAAGGTAAACAGCACAAAATTACATGAGTAATCATTTTAGTCTCTCCATGTAAAAATCAAGTGTACCTGAGAAAGGAATGTAAGTTCAATTTATTTCCCATAATTTCCATACACATGGGTACATTGAATTACAGAAGAGTATTAGGAAATACTATATAAATTTGATATCTGGAATGGTGATAAATGAAAATATTCCTTCAAGATTTCAATCTGCTAAAGGATTCTTCCACAAATTTGATAACAGAGTTGGAATTTTTTCCGATAGTTGCAATTTTTCTTAAGCAAAGAAATTACCAAAGGCCAAAAATATCATTTTATTATAGAGAATATGACCTGTGAAAGCTGTGTCTGAACCATTATAGCAGGATTTATTGTAAAACCAAAATTTCAAAATAGAAAGACCTCACCATGAGAAACTCTGTGATCTCGAGGAAGAGGCAGAGTAAACCCACATGGTGCTATATTGCTGAAATCAGAATTTTAAGAAAACAAAGCAGCATCTGATATGTATTTTATACTCTGAATTAACACATCATGTGTGCTGACAGCTGAGAAATCAGCTTAGTAGACACAAAATAGATGTAGGCATGTGTTCACCTCTGTTTTGCTTCTCTGACTCTCTGCTTTACAGACATATTATCCTGAAACAGATTTGAGACATGTATCTTGTGTAAACTAGGTGTCACTAGGAGGTCTTGCCCTGTCACACAGCCTTTCATTTCACTAAAATGTAAACATTGATTCATAACTGCACATTATATGCACTTATACAGGGTTACAGTGCACCCTACACTTATACAGGGTTACAGTTTTTCACAACTTCTTTACCCTGAACCTAAATATCAGTGGATCTTCCCTGATTTTAAGGTTTAAATCTCTATCCTTTATAGAAAGTTTTGCTTCTGAGCATTCTACGGTTTTCAAGTTGAATAGTTTAGGTAACAGTTTCTGTACTTGGATTTGATTTGAGAGAAAAGATCTGGCAACCAAGCCAAGTTTGCTCAGTTGTCTAATCTGGACAGAGTCTGTTTGGATGGATGTGCAGCACAAAGTTGTCACTCCTCCTCACAGGGGTACTCCATTCTCCTGCAGCTCAGAAAGCATCACATCTTTCTTGTCCACAGCAAAGACCAGTTTGAATTCCAGTGCTGCTTATTTCAAAGTTGAGACTTGGAAGCCCCAGGCTTTACAGCACAGCCCCGTGGAGCCTGCCAGACACCTCAGTCATCAGATTTAAACGTCACTGCCTTTTCTCAGCTCTTCACACCTCAAAACCAAGTGCAATCTAGAGCTATTTTTGTACAGTCACTTTCTAGCGACAATGGAATGGTCTGTTCAACCCCATTCAGTGTGACAGTACATTAACTCATGGGGATGCACAGCAGCTTCAAGATGAAATGCCATCTTTAGAGAAGAAGGAAATACAAGGTTAACTTTCAGGCTTCCACATCTAGAAATTAGTACCTTCAGTACCTTTCCTATGCCAGAGGCCTCCATAAGCAGGTTAGGTAGAAAGGTCTTCTCACCAGACTGGCAGAGGAGTCTCAAAAGTAAGTGAATTTCTCCCTTTGGTCTCAGTTCTTCCACACCTGTGAGTCAGTGGGTACTTAAAAGCAGGATGTTTATACCAGTGCATTACCAAGAGTATCCTTTCCTTCCTTCCAAGGCAATTCATTGCCCCCTTCTTGGCTTCCCCACCATGCATTTCTTCAAAGAGCAGATATTACCACACGTAGTGATGAAAAGGGACAATAATAACCAGCAACTGTCACTCAGCTCCTGAAACTTGTTGTGTTTCTAATTGTTTCTTCAAATTACTTTTTTTTTCAAATCAGTTTCTTAACATGTTATATGAAACCCAAAAGAGCAAACATTTTAGTATTCTGGCATAAAAAGTACTTTGCTGGACATAGCATAAGAGTATGGGACCATCCAAGATGATCTTGTCAAATAAGATCTCTGGGGAGGTTTTTCTTTAGCCAGGACATCATGCCATAGGGATGTTGATATTTCAAAGTGAGAAAGACAGCCTGACAAAAGGAACCCACACATTCATTTGGTCTTCCATTAAAAGAAACATATGCTGTCCAGCAGTTGATAATTCCACTTACATGTATGAAGACAGTATCAGAAAAATCTCATACCTTCTCATCCCTGAATTATCAGACAAAGACCAGAACCAGCTATAGAACTGGTGATCCTCAGTGAAATAAACATCAACAGATGCAGGCATACATGTGTGCTTTGGGCTCACACTTTGACTCTGTATTCAGAATGGAGCATGTTTGACACAGACAAACTCTGTAAGAACAGCCTAATAACCTCAGTCTTCCCTTTAATTTCAGGGCAGAACTATTTTACAGACTCCAGTGACACTGCTCAGGAATGTGACTGGCTTCTGCAAACCCAGCTGCACACAGATATGGTTTAAGAACATAAATTACTGAGACATATGCTTAACTTTAAGCAATAAGACTTAAAGACTATCTTAAGTGCCCCACTGACTGGGCTCTACTTGTATTCCACTTCTCCCCAACAATGGGAAAAAATGAGAAAAGAATCCTTATAAAGTTGTACTCTATGAAGAGCTCTTCTGAATCTTTAGTTTACTAAATAAGACCAATTATCAAACTTAAACTAAAAAACCAAATTAATAACAATATAAGATTGCTAAATGCATTAGTAACAACATGTTAATACTTGAATCATAATGCAAGTAATAATTAGAGCAACCTGACCATTGGCAATCACCTAAGCTATGTACATTCTTTATTATTCAAGCCTTGCTTTATTTTACCTTACTCTGGTTTACCACAGATAACTAATACATTGACTAGATGGCAACTTTAACTACATCTTTTTGAGCAGCTGCTAATCAGTGCCAAGCCATGTGGAAATATGCATACATTTACCTTTAAATACTTGCAGCATTTCTCCGTGTAGAACAAGGGCAGCTTTAAATAGCAGGAGAGAATAAAGCCTGGTGTGATTGACATGTGCTCTTGAATCAGTTACACCACAGCACGTTGCTACAAACTGGATTATTAGGTAAGGTGGGACATGTGCACAGTCCAGATATCTCACAGAGAATTAGAGACAGTAAATTATTTAAAAAACACCCTTTAGCTTGAACCGTCAAAAGGGAAATCAAACACATCTCAAACCCAGTTACTTTTTCTAAGAGTTTTAGCAATTAACTACATAAATACATGCATGAGAGAAAAATGACACATAAATAATAAATTTTACTCTCTCCATTGCTGTTGTTCACTTTTGCTATAACTTTCCACAAAAAATAAATTTACTCCCACATATAGTTTCAACTTTGAAACATTTCAAGCAGAAACAGAAGTTTAGGAAAATTGTAGGATATTAAAAATCCATTAGGAATGAAATGCTTACATAAGCTACTTGAGCCTTCCAGTTACAGGGTAAACAATTAAAAAAACACACCCCAAATTAAATGCTTGCAAATGAATGTGCAGAGCTGTAGTGATGGGGCATGGCTAGTGCTAGACAACAAGTCCTGTTAACAGCCATTCTTGAAGACTGTGCTGCGTGGATATACCACAACCTTTTGTGCCAGCTTGATGGGTCACTTAAAGGGCAGCAAGATTTAAACACAGCAGACACATTCATTAAGAAAAGTTCTTAGCTTTTGGGTATGTGCACATGCACACGATGTTTTAATTTCATTTTAAGTCCTTGAAAATAAATTGCAGACAGAAGTGTATCTATTTTAGTTCTAACTACTGAATTAACAAAACTGTAGTGCAGAGATCTGTATTTGCTGATTTTATGATTCTGTCAATATTCCATCTTGATACTGAGCTCCAAAGCAATTGGAAGGCTCAAAGTATTGTTTCTGCACTTCCAAGACTAAGCTACCAAGCCAAGAGAGTTGATTTCCTTGGAAGTATTTTCAAATTCTGAACTATCACTGCCTTTATCTCCTCGAGCCTTATCTCACCTTTCTTCATTTTGCTCAGAAACATTTCAGACAAACCTCTCTTAAAAGTGGACTGCAATGCAAGAAGAGATTGTTTTCAGAGAAGTTCTAAAAGAGGAATTGGCCCTATGGACTGAAACATGTTTTTGATCATCAGTTTATATAACCTCACATTGTCAGTACTCCAGCCAGAAAAATAAACCCTTACCCCACTCTCACTCCTTGCCATCTATCTGATTTTTCCTACCTCTAGAACATTTATACCCACAATATATACAAACGAATAGAAGTTAAGTGCATGTACACATTTTCTAGTAAGAAAGAATCCGCAAACTATAACTTGTTAAGAATGTATCACAAAAACATGAGAGAAGAGAAATTAAAAAAAAAAACTTCCTGCATTTGGAGACCTTTTTCCACTTATATAAAACTTTTCAAAATGCAGACAAGCAGTTATTAATTCAAGCCCCAACACATGGGGAAAAGGATTACTTTTCTTTACTCAAAAAGAAGGTAAATATGTACTTTTTATATAGTTTTCTAAAAATTGAGAAAGAGACAATTGCAGCTGCCCACATATTATAAGGAACGAGCAGAATTAGTTGAGATGCATTTTGTGTTAGGAGGCCTGAGCAGAGATGCACAGGAACAGCTAACTGAACAAAGTCTGGGAAATAAAATCATGTTGGTGGATTGTGGCTCCATTATAAGCGGATTTTAGAGCTAAAAGGAGGACCAGCTTGTATTTCACTTGAAGAGAAGTTCCCAAGGGAGAGAGACTTCTTGAGAGAGGAATAATCTGGTCAGAAAAATGAGCAAAGGTGATTTTTATAAACAACAGTTAAGTCCATGTCAGACAAGCAAGTTTTAAATGGACAAGGCAAGACAAAACATGGCAGGAGTCAAGAAGTGAGAGAGACAAGGGCTTAGACAGGAGTTCTGGTGTGGACAGAAAGAAGACAGGGCTCGGGGGTGCCATTAAGGGAAAGCAATGAGGTGTATAAATAGCCTGCACTGTTGGATCTAATGGCAAAGCTGTTGGGCAAACAACAAGAGAGTCCTCAAAACCAGAAGAGATTCTTTCTCATCTTACTGGAAGTGCTTTTGGAAAAACCTTCAAGCTAAGTGACCACAGTAAGCAACCTTGACTTCTCCATTGCTGGGTCAGTGAACAGTAAAATAGAAATTCTTGAGCCACTGTTGAAAAGATTTCAGCTTCTAGGATTAACAGACAAATACACTCCATGTTAGTAAACAGCAACAAAAAGATACTTGTTATGAATACCAATATTTTTCAGCAGCAGTGATTTCACTGCATGTTTATGCAAAGCTACTTTGCATTTTTAGTAGAGTATTGCCAAAACTAAGAGTATAATTGAGAAAGCCAAGCATTAAAATATTTTTATAGACAAAATGTTTGCAAAAATATTTTTGCTTCAGTATTAGATTGAACTTCTAACTACCAATCTTACTGTATTCAAGCATTGTACCTAGGTGCTTTGTGATAAGGAATTTCATAGGCAGCCATTTAGAAAGGAAGTGTTATTAATATTGGACAAAATGCCTTGAAAGGGAAGATATTTAAATATTACTGATTAGGGAAGACATACAATCCAATTCAAACATCTGCACTTTGAGTATCTCTTGGGCATCAGAAATAAGGAGTTGCAGCAATAAGTTGCAATATGAGAGACCTCATGTTTTAGCAGTTACTGAATTTCAACAAATGGCAATAGCTAAAAATTATGTTCAAAATATGCATTTTTTAAAAATGGGATTGGAATAACTTCTCTGGGCTTTTCCTCTGACTTAGAAATATTATTTTCTTTCTTTTTCCCTCATTTGTTGGGATGAATACATTTCCACACTTAGAGAAAAAGCTGTTGTTTTGTTTTGATTTCAATCCTGTTTGAGCCACTAGAAAAATATTTAGGCCTTCTCCAAGAAATTAATAAATTTTTTAATGTAAATTTATCTTAAAGGAACAAAGCAAGCAAAAGTTTTCAAGCCAACATAAAAAGTTACACAACTCTTTAAGTTATTTTATAGTATGTACTACTAGAGCTCACCTAAGTGAAGTATTACAAACTGCTCCTCATTGGAGAATAGGAATTATAGCTAAAAACATTTGTTGTACATAGGCAAATAAAACACACTCAAACTAAAATTTTTCCGATAACATTCCGAGGCAGGAAGAAAAGACAGACTGTAGATATTAATCCATGGATAGGAAGACATTACAAAAGTCTGTTTAAATAAATAATAAAAAAACTGGGTTTCAACAGCTTCTCTGATTATGCAGAGATTTTTGTTTGTTTTAAGAGCTGCTGAAGAAAAGGTTTCTAATATGTAAATCAGTTCCCCAAACAGTTTTGAGACAAGGTTAACGGCTGTGCTTATTCTCTCCAAAATGCCAGACATATCTTTGAGTGTGAGAAGAAAATTAAAAA
Source organism: Leptocoma aspasia (assembly GCA_013399835.1). Taxonomy (NCBI): domain Eukaryota; kingdom Metazoa; phylum Chordata; class Aves; order Passeriformes; family Nectariniidae; genus Leptocoma; species Leptocoma aspasia. The sequence continues at coordinate 10,793 of VXAX01001526.1, read as the reverse complement.
AAGAAAAGAGACAAACCTTTCAACAAAATCATACAAAAGCACAGACCTTTGTGAGAGATTTTACTGTGGTAGCTCAAACACTTAATTTGTTTTAAACTGTATAACTGATACACAATAAAAAGTAAGTATTTTAAAACTTAAAATGTATTAACATTAAAACATTTTAATATTGTCAAAAAGTTTAAGGGCCAGTGTACACAAGTCACGATCAGTTTGAATGCCAGCATTCCTTTTTACAGTAGAAATAAAAATAATAATATGAAGTATTAGGAATTTAGCACTAACAAGGAACCCTACAATTTGAGAATTTTCCCCTCTGACCTGAAATTCTGCTTGTAAGTAAAGTTATTGTTTCTCTCCCAACTCTTTGCATTCCTCCCAAGTTAACTTGACTAACATTTCAGTCTGCTAGAAAAGATCTTAATAGGAAAAAAAAATACGGAGAGCTTTCTTCAAGGGCAGACTACTGAAAGTACTGGAAGCCTTTAACCCTCTACACACCTTTACATTAATCACTCAGAAATAACAGGATGACTATTTTGTTTCACAGTTTTGTGCCAACTGCCTCCTTTCTGATGGAGTGCAGCCTTATGCCTGCCTCAGGAAAGCCTGTTTTGTAGGCTTTTCATGTTGGTTCACAGTACTAAGAGGCACAGCATAAAAACAACCACAGTTTAGCCCTACATATTTTTTTTATTTTCATGTCCAGAAGTACTTTTTCTACAGAAATCCTATTTTAGCTTACTGATTTATATCAGTAGTAACACTGGAAGTCCAGTGGAGAATGCAACAACAGTGAACACAATGCCATTCCATTATTTCATTTATTTTAAATGCAAGTCTTTTCCAAGGTGGTATTAATAATTTATAACTCAACAACAGCTTACTGAGTTGAAAATTATCATTTGCAATTATTTTTATTATTATTACCCTTAATAGTATTCTACTCACAGGGAAAAAAATATATTTATTTATACCTCTGTCTTCTGCACTGCTGAAAGCTGAATATTTAGAAATATCAGAAGTAGCTGGCCTAGCAGGCAGAAGAGAGGCACTTCAGACACAGCACATGAAGAATGACAGTGGCTGCAGTGATAAGCTCTTGTATTCCAACAGGCCCTCAGGTACCTCATTCCTTACTCTCCCATGTGACAGGTTTCCTCAGCCTCCTCAAGAAGGCTGCTGCTCCACAAACTGTTTATCATGCACAACCAACTTAAAATAGTAAGTGGGATCACAAAGTGAAAATCAAGTCTGTGGTATGGTTTATCAATGGCAGCACTAAAATCTAAATTTGATTTGGTAGAGGGAAATGTTGATCTGGGAAGAGTAACATTTAAAGGTTTTGGAAAGGAGCAGCATCTGTGAACAGTAGATAAATAGCAGGAGAGAGGTTTCAGGAGCTCCAGAAGTTTGATAGAAGAATTTACAGAAAATGCCGAAATTTGAGAAATTGCTAAAAAATTTACCTCTGTAAGTTTCCTTCTGAACAGATTTGGAGTTCCTTATAAACCAAATTATAAACAACTTACATTCTTATAAGTAAGAATAAGAAGTGCCTGTCAGGCATTTATGTAGCACTTGATAGCATCTGTCCAACTGTCAGAGCCTCAACTCCAGCTGTGGCTGATCACAAGCACTTCAGGTAGAGAAAACAGAAGAAAAATCCACAAACCATATCTATCTTTCCTATGTATCAGAGAAAGAAAACAGAGCTAAACATTTTCTGATCATTGTTGTGGGTGAACAGTTGAAACCCTGAAGCAAGAGAGCTGGTTATAAGCATTTTTAATGAGCTGCAAGTGCCATCACAGAATGGTTTGGGTTGGAAGGGACATTAAAGACCATCCAGTTCCAAACCCTGCCATCACTAGATCAAGTGGCTCAAAGCCCTGTCCAGCCTGACCTTGAGCACTTCCATGGATGGGGCAATTACAAATTTATTAAGGACAAAGGCTTCTTCTTATTCACTCCAAAGCCCACAGAAGATAAAATTGTAGTAAGGGGAAATACTTAAATGCCAGAAAGACCACACTGACCATTTAACCCCAGGTTTGTATCTTCCTCTCAAAGAATGAAAACATCCCTCAAAACAGCACTAAAAAAAGAAATTGCCTCTGAAGTGTGTTGAGGGTAGCTTACTTCAGAACTTCACTTGTTTCACTTGAACAACTAGAAATTCGATCTCAGAGTTATGACTCTGACAACAAGGTCTACAAATCCCCCAGCACCACATACCTTTTCCATGTGTAAGCAGCTATTCAGAACAAATCAGTCACCTCTCAGTATTTTCTTCAATAAGGAACTGACATGCCCAACGTGATCCACAGATTAGTTTGTTTTTCCAAAACATGGAAAATTTTTATGGCTTGTTTTGAGCTGTCTAGAATCTCTAGTCTTCTGAAATATGACCAACAGAACTGGACATAGTATTCTAAAACCACACCAACCCAAAACTGCACCTCTGCCTCTGTGCTGGTGCTGTCCCTTGCACACAGCCAAAGGTTAGAAAAATTTTTTTCCTGCAGCAATGTACCAAATACAATGATTATGATGTATAACTTTCCTAAAGCGTTTCTTTATGATTTTTCTTTTAAAATCTCTCATATGTACAATCCATACCTGCCAGGATTGAATGTAGTTTGTTACTATTTAAAGAGATAATTCAGATCTTTATTACTAACCTTTGCTTTTTCTTAATTCAATACTTTAAATGCCCTGAATTATAAATTTTTATCAACTTCCAGCTCTACAAATGATTTTATAATCAATTATATAGTTGATAAAATTACAGCATTTGACTAAGTATATTCCCTAAAAAGTAAATCTTTCCCTTAACAGTGAGCAGAAACATAAATAATGTTCATGTCAATGAGCTAAATATTATCACCTAATTTATGCTATACGAATTCACCAAACTGCAGATCTTTCAAAAACCTACAGTCCAAGAAAACTTACCTGCTATAAAACTGTATCAAGTGGCACTAATTAAATACTGTATTATTTTGTCTGTGGTAACAGAACTGCAAATTAGTAACTCAGTTTCACAGGCATGAAATGCTGAAGATTGTTCCAAATGATTGGGAAATTGCCCACTTATCTCAAAATCTTAACAAGCAAAAAAATAACCCCCATTCTCATTTTCCAAGATTAGTAAGTAGTAAATGGTAAATTAGGATGCTTTCTTTATCTAATTTCTTTAAGAAGTTTTAGGTATAAACCATCCAGAAAAACATCTCAGCTACGTCTTTTGCCACAAATTATATTTATTCCTACATAGCACAGGACCCTTCATTTCTGTTCAGAACCACAGCTAATATTTTCCAGTAGAGTATTACTTTTATTCTTAGTAGTGGAATGAAGACTGTACTATCTTTCTTTCTTTTGACCACAGGGATTTGATAATTTTCTTGGACTTGCTCATTCTTGTGACTCCTGAACCCTTCCAGGCATCATAAGCACTTCAAAGGAGATGATGTCCTTCTGATTTTTTATTAAAAATTCTAAAAAAGTGAAGCTGTTCAAGTCAAAAATTCAAGAAAGATAATGATGAAAAGCTCCAAATCCTGAACACAGAAAACAGTATTCACTAAACCAGTTCATTACTTTCTTCCTCACTCATCTGGGCCAGCAGAAATAAAATTTCAAGAATAAAGTAACTCAAGAGATCACATATTATTTCTATAAAGAACATTTGAAAGGAATAGAATTCTCAGAACATTCTTGGTAAACAAGTATTTAGTTATCACATCTGAAAAATTAAATATTAATTGTAATTATTCCCAGGGTAATCAAGCAAAACAATAACTAAACACATTGAGCATTCACATTAAGTCCTTTGAGTACTATTTTATTAATTTGGCCTGAAGACAGAAATCACAAATAAACTTCTAATTATAATGGATATACAATGCAACTTGACTGATGGTTTCAGACACCAAAATGAAACGTTCAAATGCTTTTTTGCTTTAAGGGCTACATTTACAGGTGTATGCAGATGAGTCAGAAAGCCAGCTCTGACCTACATCTACTGGCCCCCTAGGTCAAGGCTGTGTTTGGTGGATGCAGGAGGAGGAGGGCCTAGAGAGGACAGCACAGCACTGCCACCCTGTGCCAGGCAAGCCGGAGCCCGGCACACGGCTCCTGACAGGCTGATCCCAGAACGTGCTCTGCCTCTAAACTCTGCAGTTACTTGAGAACAGATGCTTCATCCTGAATTATGAAACAGCATCCATCTTTCTAGCCAATTCTTTCAATAAAAATAATCAAACTATCTGTACTTAATCAGCATGTCAGGCAGCAACGACTCATTATATTTGCCGTTGTAACACCTTAGTCACTCAGAACTTTGATAAATTTCACTCACCAGAGATAAGACCTTTGCTAATGGCTATCTGCTTCAGATTAAGTCTTTCTAGTTTAATTTTCCTTTCTGGTAAAAAAAATACGACAAAGCATATGAAATTTCATAGTTCAGAAGATGCATAAAACCTCTGAACACCCATGCTATAAAAAGGGTCATATATTCTCGTTATATAAATGTTTAAATACTGACAAGTTACAAAGAAAACAATTTCCTTTCAATTCACTGTTATCTAAAATAGAACCACTTCACCAAACACAACACAATAATATAAAGAATGTGATTTTTTGTTGTTGTTGATTTACTGATAAATATAATTTTTCTCAGTGATATTTTAGTCCTCCCTCCAAAGGCCATAATTACAAGCAAAAAAGATGTTACGTAGCAGTACTCACCAATATCATTAGCTAGAGCAGCAGGATCAGAGACTCCAAGGGTTGCTTCAAACTCTTCCTGAAGACGATAAGCTCTTTGAAGAAGAGATTCAAGCTTATGAATGAATTCAGCACTAATAATATCCTGCAAGAAGACAGACATTAGAAGATTTTCTATTTGCTTTCAGCCTGTAAGATTCCTTTATAAAATCCAAAGATATTAAGCCTTCACTGAGCAAACCATGACACATTAATTTCCTACAAACCACACGGGCACACTGTCAGATGAAAACTTCGACATCCACAATAGATACACTTTTCAGAACACACACGTATTTTCTTTAGAATAATAAAAAAAAAAAAATTAAAAATAATTTTAAATTATCTGTGATGTTTGCTGCACTAGAAATAATGAAAGTAACACATATCTGCTTATTTCAAAATATTTTTAGCATTTAGTTTATACGGAAGGAGGAAAACTATTAAATAAAGTTTAGGCACATTGTTTGTGAATATGCACAAATTGATCATTTTTCCCTGAGACATTTATCTTTGGCAAGTAGATACCCTCTCATATAATCATAAAAGAAAGAGAGGACCCAAGGGATTACATGCAGGGAAGCTGTCTGCTTGATAGCTCGATAATACTGTCCAGAAGCAAACACTGATGCCTCAGCAATTGCCAAAAGATAAATAATGTTAGCTCCCTTCCCACGCCCTCCTCCAAATAACCAACCAAAAAAGTCAGAAGGAATGAACGCAGATCTCTTTTAAATACAATACCAGTAAACTGGAAATTGAATCAATTGTCAAGTTTGGTAATTGAATTTGCAAAGATTCAGGTAATAACACAGAACAGACTATCAGGGCAGCATCAGTAGATTACAGACAGGGTGTACTCACTTCTACACTTTCTTCTGCAATTGCATCTCCTGCTCCCAGCTTAATGGAACCACAGATTGCTTCATCTTCAACTTGCCTGTTACGAAAAGTTAGGGCCTGCTCCCAACGCCTCAGTGCTTCTTCAAACAGCTCCATACCTAGGGAAGAGCAGGAACAGCTTCAGCTACACTCATGTTTTAGAGACACAGGAAAATATGTACCTAAAATAAGCATAATTATCAGAGATGTAAGTTGAAACAACATCACTTCCCAGCCTATACCAGTATATACCCAGTACATATTTACCTTCTTTTTATGTAAAGAAATGTGATCATTTCCCCCATGTGTCAGGGCTTGATTTTAAGGACTACTATTGCAAATAGTTGAAGAAAAAGTATTCTGGAAAACTAACTTTAGACCAAGTATGATTTCATTATTTTATGGAAATGTTCTCAGACACTTGCCAACAGGACACTGAGAAAGAATACAATAATATTTTCTGTCACTTTACCATAAAGCAAATAAATTATTTACATTAATTGCACGCAGATGCTGAATATTCTTACTATGACTTACCCATCAAATATAAATTTTCAGGTGTAGTCACTGGAATATTGACAAGCTTAATGTCATCTTCATCTGTTTTATCCCAGGAATTCGAATTGGCACAAGCACAACTGTGACAAGAGGTGGCACTCTGAACCTTAAAAAACAAAGTTGTTACAGAGAGTATCCTTAAAACCACATTCCTGCCAGAGTACATTACATCCAAGCCATCTGCCTAGAAACTGGTTTTACTCTGTGGTAAGGACAGTGGCTTCTCAGCACCTCTAGCTGCCTGTGCAGTTTGTTCAAGAAACTTCCTTCAGCTTCACTGAAGCCTTTAGACACATATTCAACACAAGTTAACAGACATTCAAGAGCCTTAAAACATTTTTACTTACTGAGGTCAGGCTTTGAACTGAACCAGAGTATTTACTGAAAAGTCCTCCATTTGCATAGATACAGGACTGAGATCCTTTTTCCTTGGCAGAGTTCAGAGAAAGAGTCAAGTTTTGTCGACTACTGGAACAACTAGAACCTAAGAGATACATTTATTTTAAAGCCCTTGCAAACTCAAAATTTTACAAATCTATCAAGAACTACATTTACTCTTTTCAATAAAATCCAGTTTAGAAGCAAACAACAATTATTCTTTTATTTACAGTTCTACTTGAGAAACTACACATTAGAATTCACTATCTGTAACAATAACTATACATTTTAGCTTAATTATTCACCTATTCTATAAAAAATCAGATCTGAATTTCTCTGTATTGAAATACACACGCAAGAATGGCAAAACCCATTGTTAATACACTATTGATAAAAAGAGTTTTAATTCTGGTTCACTATTAAAACTTCACCTTTGACAAGAAGCCCAGCTTCTTTAGAAGATACTGTAATTTTGTTTCTAATTTGACAAATTCAAAATTTAAAGTCTAACAATTCAAACCCACTCAAGTGTTCCATCCTATGGAGATGATTAGAGGGATGGAGCACCTCCCCTATGAGCAAAGGCTAAAAGTTGGGGTTGCTCAGCCTGGAGAAGGCTCCAGGGAGACCTTACTGCAGCCTTTCAGTACTTGAAGGGGGCCTATAAGAAAGATGGGAACAGACTTTTCAGCAGAATCTGCTGCAATAGGATAAGGTGTTATGATTTTAAAACTAAAAGAGGGCTGATTTACAGCTGATTTTTTATTTAAATAACAAGGAAGGAAGTTTTTACAATGAGGGTGCTAAAACACTGGCATGGATTGCCCAGAGAAGTCATGGATGCCCCATCCCTGGAAACATTCAAGGCCAGGTTGTATGGGGCTATGATCAGCATGGTCTATCTGAAGATATCCGTGCTCAGTGCAGGGGTTGGACTGGATGAACTTTAAAGGTCCCTTCCAACCCAAATTCCATGATCAAAGGAAGGTAGCTTGGTTTACTACTACAGTTATGCACACCCATCCCCTCACACAACTTTTTTTCCTCTCCAAAAAACAACAACAAAAAAGAAAATTTTGGGGTTCCATGACTTACCTTTTTCTGAAGCAGCTGCTTTGGTACACTCTAATACGAGATGAGTTGGTTCCCATGGTGGCACTTTCTTGTTTTTCTTTCCACGTCTTCTTTTAAAGTGATGGGCCAGAAAAATCACAGATATTGCACTCACTGCTGTTACTGTGAAAAGTTTCTTTAACCCCGGTGAAAGCTTTATCTGAAAATAAAAGTGTGATTTAATTGCAAATATATATACTGAGAGACACACTGCACCACCAAGAACTATAAGGTATATTGCAAATCCACAGAATATGGGGATCTAAGCAAATTACTTCTAAACAAAGATTTGTTTTTTTAATTTCTTCTTAATGCCAGGACAATGCAGGGCTTCAAATAAATCTCTAAGAGCAAAAAAAATACTGAGAAGGAACTCGCCTTTCGCAACTACAGTATTTCTTGCTCTGTGAAAGAGTGGAAGATCCTAATGCCAACATTCGTGTGGTGCTTCAATTTGAGAACATGTATTTACATACCTTTCTCTACATTAAAAGTTTTGAAAAAAAATTACATTTAATTTTGGATCTAAATCAGTCATAGGTCTACAGGTGTTTAAATTAGTAAATAAGAACCACATACACAAGCAACTTGTATCCAAAGCCATTATCAAAAATTTGTAACATACAAAGTAACAAGATACACAAAGAAGAAAAGTGCCATTTAACTGGAAACCACAGTCCACATTGACAAAATCTTTTGGAAACTTATGCTGCTTGAGGAACAGATTGCTGGGAGAAAAGCAGATCCCCAGTCCTTGGGCCTCACATGGCATTTGTGTAACGCGATTCCTCATACCAGAGAGAGCATACAGAGCACCACTGCACTCTGGCACTCCTGGTTGCTGTGCAGTTGGTAAATACTATCACCACTGTGCAATCTGAAGAAACATTGAAAGCTTCTCTCTGCACTGAGTTTACAGCCAACAAGTCAAGCACCTTTGACTTGAGAACCCAGCCCTTCCTGGTACCACGCCTTGACTGAGGTCTACAACTACCACTGAACTCCATGAGGAAAAGGAAATGCCTGAAACACAGCACCCACACAAAACTTACAAAATTTAGAAAAGACTACTGTATTTCACAGTAGTGTTAACAACCAAACACCTGTCATTTAAACCTCTAAGATCACAAAATTAAATGTTAAAATGAACATTTCAAAGAACCGCAAATTGACTTTTAAAAATTTGTGCCTACAGGCATGATCATAAATCGATTAACAGTGAAATGAAAACCTCTAAAAAGAGAAACATTAATAGTTGCATATTAGGGAGTTGCATGTGGTATTTAAAAAGGACATGAGTTTGCTGCAACATGAAAAAGAAAACAGTGATCTTGCAGTGAGAGTTTTGAAGCATTTAATATATAGAAAAAAATGTGGAAATGAACATATGCAGCTGAGACTGAGCATATCTCATCCTGGTTTTATATGCAGTAAAAGGAAAATCCTTACAGGGAACTGTGAAATATTACATAGCTTTTGCTTATAAGTGTCTAATTCAATAAAAATAAAATACAGTCATATTAAAGACCTAGATTGAAAAGCAGAACTCAATACTATTATTCAAAATTTAATGAGTTATGTTTAGCTTGTAAATACCAAAAATAAATCTACAAGAAAAAAGACAATTTCCAAATTTTGATATCTTGAGAATCACTGCACTGTTACAGACAGTGCAGGTAAAGCAGATGCATGATGATGTACTAAGCATTTTTCAGCACAGAAAGACATAAAGACACACTTATTTTAGTTCAGTGCTATAAACAAACGAAACCCCAACATATTCTGTACAAATTTAATTCACAGTCACAAGAGCACATACAACACTGCAATAAACTTCTAAATGCATAACAAAAGTAACAATGTTTAGATAATGTATTTATTACCTGGTTAAGAGAATAATACCACGAAAGGGGAAGATGAAACACCCGTAAAGCTACTGTCTTCAGAGAAAATCGTGTCTCAGTAACAGCTTCTTCTGACATGGCTCCTGCTCTCCCATACCTCATTAAGCAAAACTATCTCGAAAATAATCACAGATGGTCTCTGGAATACTCTGTCAAAAGAAGGATACATACATAAGTTATGCAACAGAAGCCCAGGACGATTTTCTTCTACAAGCTCAAATCTCTTCCATCACAGCTACATGACTTGTGTGATTGATGTTTTTGAGCAGGGGCAAGACTTAACGTGAAGACAGCAAATGTGCTGGTTCCGCTTAGGCCCCATTTGTCCAACTGCTGTGTGCAGACGTGCAGATATCCAACAACCAGGACTAAGGGGGCTCGCTCTGCTTCGATTAGCCAGCCGTTCCCGTACTACAGCCTCTGAGTCACGCACGGCAACAACCCTGCCTCTCAAACCACGACTGCTGGAAGAACATATTTGCTAGCTGAAAGAGTTAAAAGATTTGTAAGCAGCCAGAAAAAGTTTATTTCATTCAGCGCTTCGTTTATTTTGCAGACACACCACGAGCAACAACCACTATAGCCTGACGTAATCTCCCCGATGCGGGCGCACCTCTCTCACTCCCTGATGCCGAACACAAGGCGAAGCCTCCGAACCGCGACTCCGGGACCGCAACCGCGGCACGGCGGGACGCGATGGAGGCCGCGGGGTAGAAGCCACCTCTACCCGGGCCGGCCGATCCCACCCTAGCCCGGGCACCCCGGCATCGCGGGCGGGCAGCGGACAGAACCGGGTGCCCCGCGCGTCCCTCAGCCGCCTCCCCGCAGCCACTCGGGTCAAAGCGGGCGCGCCTCTCTCCGGGCCCGGGCCAGGTCGCTCCAGCTGCCGCACTCAGTTACCTACCTGCCCGCCGGGCACCGGGGCGCGGGCAGCTCCCTCCGCTCCGGCCCCGGAGCTGCCCGGAGACCGGCGGGATCCGCTTCCGGCAGAGGGAGAAGCGGCCGCTGTCGGCCGGGCGGAGCCGCTACCACATGAGGGAAACCCGCGGCGTCAGGACTCCGCGCCCGCCATCTTTGCTCCGGGCAGCTCCCGCTGCGGGCGGGCGGGGGCGGAGTGCACGCCTAGCGCCGCCATCTTTGTGCGGGGCAGCGCTTACATGAGCGGCTGAGGCGCTCGGCGCC
>VXAX01001525.1:1048330-1060265 GCA_013399835.1 Leptocoma aspasia | reverse complement strand
GGATGGGGCATCCACAACTGCTCAAGGCAACCTGGTCCAGTGCCTCATCACCCTCACAGCAAGGAACTTTTTCCTAATATCCAATCTAAACCTAACCCCTTTCAGTTCAAAGCCATTCCCCCTTGTCCTATCACTACAAGCCCTTGTGAAAAGTCTCTCTCCAGCCCTCTTGCAGCCCCCCTCTAAGTGGTAAAGGCCACAATCAGGTCTCCCCAGAGCCTGCTCCTCTCCAGGCCGAACAACCCCAACTCCCTCAGTCTTTCATCACAGGAGGTGCTCTAGCTCCCTGATCATCCTGCTCTCCTCTAGACTCACTCCAACAGGTCTTTGTCCTTCTTATACAGGGGACACCAGAGCTGGATGCATCATTCCAAGTGGTGTCTCATGAGAGCAGATTAGAGGGGCAGAATTCCCTCCCTTGCTCTGCTGGCCATGCTGATTTTGATGCAGTCCAGGACACGTTTGGCTTTCTGGGCTGCAAGTGCACATTTGTCGGCTCATGTCAACCTTCTCATCCACCCACCCCCTGCAAGTCCTTCTCCTCAGGGCTGCTCCCAATCCATTCCCTGCTCAGCCTCTATTTGTGCCTGGGATTGCCCACACCCACACACACAACCTTGCACTTGGCTTTGTTGAACTTCATGAGGTTTGCACAGTCCCTCATCTCGAGCCTGTCCAGGTCCCCCTAGTGCATCCCTTCCCTGCAGTGTGTCAACTGCACCACAGAGTTTGGTGTTGTCAGCAAACTTGCCAAGGGTGCCCTCAACATCCCTCTCTATGTCACCTTGCAAAGGTGTTAAACAGTGCCTGTCCCAATACTGACATCTGAGGACCGCCACTTGTCACTCCTCCATTTGGACATTGAGCATTGTCCACAACTCTTTTGAGTGTGACTATCCAGCCATATCCTTATCTGCCAACTGCTCCATCCATCAAATCTGTCCCTCCAGTTTACAAGCAGGGCTATTGTACAGGACAGTGTCAAATGCTTTGCACAAGACCAGGTAGATGATGTCAGTTGCTCTTCCCTTAACGACCAGTGCTGTCACCCCACTGTAGAAGGCCAACAAATTTGTCAGATTATTGCCCTTAGATTTGCTTATAGATTATGAAGTCATGCTTGGTGTCTCCAATCACTTCCTTATTTTCTATGTGCCATAGAATAGTTTCCAGGTGGATCTGCTTCGTGATCTTGCGAGATACCAAGGTGAGACTGACTGGCCTCTAGTCCCCGACATCTTCCTTTTCCCTGTTTTTAAAAATGAGGACTACATTTCCCCTTTTCCAGTTGGAGGGAACTTCATCAAACTGTCACAGCTTCTCAAATACAATGGATAGTGGCTTAGCCACTTCCTCTGCCACTTGCCTCAGGACCTGTGGAAGTATCTCATCTGGTCCCACGAACTTTGGCACCTTCAGGTTCTCAAAACCTGATCTTCCCCTAGAGCAGAACCCAATCTTCCTTCTCCCACTCCCTGCCTTTGCCTTCTGTAACTTGGGCACTGTGGCTGGAGCACCTGCCAGTGAAGACTGGCAAAAAAGTTGTTGCATACCTCAGCTTTCTCCATATACTGGATAACCACGTCCCATTTCCTTACAGACAGCATCCACATTTTCACTAGTCTTTCCTAGTTATTACTGATACCTCACAACATTTTAACCAAACCTCTGTCTCATTTGTCTGTCAAATGGAAATGAAACAACAGAGAGAAGTTGCCAGAATGATGACTTGAGATCTTTTAAAAATACAAAAAAGGAGAAAGATCTTGTAATACCCTTTATCCCACAGGTCATTCTGAACACTGCCTCTTGAACAATGCTTTTTCAGCTTACCTTGTTCTTACTAACAAGCACTAACCTTCCCACAAACATCATACAAAATTTGAATACTCAAATTTTGAAAGAATTCTATGTTTATAGATATATTAAACAGTTATTTAAAGACAGCAATTCTGCAGTCAGGGCTGTGGGGATATATTTGCCATCCAGTTACATGGACACAGAATTTATGTTGTAGCCATGATCGTATCTCCAATCTGAAACATTGCTTTGTCTCACTGAAGGGGGAAGGCAGGTCTCCTGATAAATGTACTGAAGGAAAATCTGCTTTGCTCTTTGTCATACTGCTGTCTGCCTCTATGACCTTGCAGCAGATATTCACTATTTCTATAAACGTCTGGTGACTGAAAAAATTACCATCCCCTTCTTTCCTGCTCCTCTCAGTACTTAAGGCCTTAATTAAGAAGTAAAACAAAACAGTTTTAAGAAGCAGCTATGTTGGATGCCCATTATTCCACAGCAACAACTCAGAGCCTGAAAAACACACTTATAAGTGCATCTTCTGTTTTTACCAAGAGGGAGATAAACCCTGGAAGAAAGCCACATCTGACACTTGTATGTGGCAAATGCATCTGTTACTGAAGCTAAACCCTACAGGGGTAATGAACAAGAGGCCAAGAGCAAACAATTTCTCTCTCTGGACGCACACATATGGCCTCATGCAGAATCTTCCAGCCAGGTCTGAGCTGGACTCACAGGCACTGTGTATTTACATGATCACAGTGTTGTATCTGACCTAATTAGCACCATGTCCAACCTAATTAGCACCACCTACCACAGGGTTAAGTACTTTGGGTGCAAGAGCACTCATACACAAGTCTACAGCTGCTGTCTCCTATTTCATAAGTAACTCGATGAATATATATGCTAAGTCCTGTGCTCTGTTGCATGGTGCAGAGGTGCCCCCTGTCATGTTTGTGTTGCTTGTTTTTTTAAATAGCAAACACAGATAATTTTATTTTATTGTTTTCAAGGCGATATGCTGCTTTGCTCACTGCTGTTTTTCTATACTGTTTCTGTTTAACAGAATGGGAAAAAGAATGCTTAGCACACCAAGATACTAGGATGAAATATGTTTAGGATATGCTTCTACATGCATCTAAAAAGAACCCAAACAGTAAAAACAGCTAGGTGAAAAGAAATCCCTAAATCTCTATGCTCAGCTGCCCACGTAAGTGCTGACTCTCTGCTATCATATCTCTGGGGCACTAATTTACAATTCTGTAAGATGTTACTGTAAACTGCTTAGTAGCAATGCTATGTCCATTTGCACAAGCATGAATGATGATCCAAGGTGTGAAAGCAACAGAAAATAATCCTCTGATATTTATATATGACCTTAGGGAAGTACATTTCCTCCAAGGCATAGCTTTGGGAATTTTTTCTCTAAAAAAAAGAAAAAAGATTCTATTTAACCCCTTTTGACTTCTCGAATAAACTGATAGACCATGCCTGTTTCAAGTTAACACATGGACACATTAAATGCAGTAATGAAATCCAAAATTCCTACAAGCAACTAAACTGGGCATTATCTGCTGGCAGTTTACAGAAGGTGTCATGGTAAGAGAAAATCTTGAGAGATTTGAAAGATGCAGCAATTGCTCCAGAGAGTGTATTCCATATGTTGAGGGTGACCAAAAGGACATCATTAGCACAGCTACAAGAAAAGCAGATGGAGTAGATATGGAGACTGAGAGAGGACAGGCAATGACAGGAAAAGACAAGTTGAGAGAAGTGCTGTGGTGCAATTGAGGCCAAAGTTGAGCTGACAGAGCCCCCAGCTGCTGCTGAGAGGGCGAGCTCCACGGGCTCTTGAAACAACAGCCAGGAAAGCCCTCAGAAAAAGTGAGTGCTTCTGTGCTGGGTTAGCTCCCACAGCTGGCTCACTTGGGTGAGATAAGCACCTGTGTTGGCACAAGGGAACGGACAGGAACCAACCCGTGCTGGGGGGTGAGGAAGGAGGTGCAGCACTACCCTGTCAGCAGCAGGCAGCTATTAGCTTGGTTTATCAGCAGAATCAGGTCACAGCCTAGCAGCTGGCAACAGCCCTACATAAACCAGCACAAGCCATGGCTGCTCTGCAACCCTGCATCTCTCACCACTTGTCCCTGCTGCAGACCCAACTGCCTCATAGCCTTGTCTGGAGAAATAAACTGGTTGTAAAAGGCTCCTCTCCTCCCTCCCCCGTGCTATTTTTCAGCCAAATCAGGTTCCTAATCTGGTTTATCACACAGCTGAACAAAACAACTGTGCCAGCAAACCAGCGGGCACATCAAAGAGACAGGCATGGATGGCTGGGAGCAAAAACTGTCTTAGGCCAGCACAGCTGCCAAAAAAATTGTCAAACTGCACTCTCAGAGAGCTACATGGTTTGCAGAGAGGGGGAAATCTATGGAGATACACTAAAGAGGTAAGTACAAAAAGGAACCACAGAAACTGGCCAGGGAGATAAGTGCAAGAATAGTGTTTCAAGGGACCTTTTTGACAGGTCAGGTCAGACCTGGGAAAAAAAAGGCTGTCATAAGCAGGATGAGAGATAACAAAAGCCTAAAAAGGCATATCTGTGAAGTGAACAAAGATAAGATACTTTAGAGAAGAAAAGGAAATAAAATTCATACACATCAAGATGAACAAGTCAAAACAAGAGTGAAGTCAAAGATGACTCCCATGACTCCTACAGGTCTGATTGACAGACTGTAATTGTGTACCTTCCAGACAGGATTGCAAACTCCTTATCGAAATAAACAGGGGTCCTTGTGTAGGGACTGCAGATGGAGTTTCAACTCAGGAGGTTCTCTGAAACAATATACTACATTTCCTCAACAGGTGGAAACTTATAATTCTGAATGCCTTCCTATGTAGTTTTTTCAAATTAGCTTGAAAACTAAAATACTTGCACTTGCTCATAAGGATAGAAGTGGACAGGACCAACTGTCCAGCATTGCCATGGAGGACAGTGGTCAATATTTTTCAGATGTTTTGTAAGCCTTTACTTAAGAATCCAGAATGGGCCAAAGCCACTTCCCTCAGCCTTTGCCTTTTTTGGGGAAGAAGGGATATTCAGATTCAGAATCCTTGACTCTGCCTCCACTGTAATTTTGCTCTGTCAAAACGTAGAACTGCAGCTACGAGTGTTTAAGTGCTGATTTTGATGACAAATTATTACATCAGGATGGAAAATGAGTCCACATTTGTCTGTTTCAGTAATGGAATGAAAAAGTAAGCCACTCTCAACTTTTGGAATTATACCCAACTTCTAGAGATATTTCCATGCAATCTTGTCTCCTTCAGTGCCATCCAGTGGAATTAATGTGAAACATCACTCTTATGCACAGGGAGGATATACAAAAATACAACAGCACACAGCACACAAAACAGCTCTACAATTTCAGAAGGTGTTGTTCATACCAGGTAAATTGCAGGTTGTCAGGAATATTGGTATAACAGTAATGAAAAACAGAACCATGATTTCCAATAGCTATAATTCAAATTAGGTCTGACATTGTTGCCTGTATTCTCAGGAAAGCTCCTTATATAATTTCTAAAACTGTTATTTGTGTCTGCAAAATATGTAGGGCACACAAAAGTCATACTGGTACAGCATGGTATAATGATTTAACAGCATCCATTTGTGTAATGCTCCTATTCACAACTCAAGCCAGCAAAATATTATTTGTAATTTTGCTTCTCCTCTGAGGTATGAATAACTTGACTGAAGGAGCAGGGATATCTGGATTTACAGGTGTTCACATTATCAATAATACAGTATTTTTAGCACATATTCACACATATCTATATTGTATTACATATGTGTGTGTATGCAGACATGCATACATGCTGTATACATATATATACACACACACAAATAAAATGTAGGTATGTTGTAGCCTCACAATAGATTCTCTTTTATATAAAACCTCTTGCCCTTTTAGTACCTTCCTGAATCCTCTCGAATTACAATGAACTCAGGCCAATATTTGCATTAACATTCCTAAGGCCATTTTCTTGTTTTTTTCCAACTCCAGGTTACAGCTGCCTGCCAAGGGCCTAAGGCTTCCTACCTAAAAACTCTTTAAAGGTGGCTTTCAAGATGGGTTTCTGCAACCAAATGGAGTTCTACCTCTTTTGTTCCTTTATAGGACACAGAAAAGACAAGAAAAGATCTTTTACTAAATTAAAAAGTCAGAATATTTTCTTGGTTTTACTTACCCTAGCACATAACTATTAGAAATAGGAGAAACAAAAAAGTTATTGAAATGCTAATATCTCTGTGCTTGTGAGTTTTAACTTTCCTTTCTAAGTCTGTTCAAATCCCAGTGGTTCCTCTGTCAATGCTCCCCTTCCCATCACAGCTTGTCCCTTTTGTCAGAGTCAAGATTTGATTCTGTTTGATTTTGTCTGCTCTACCAATGTGTTCTCATTCTTCTGGTTTCCTCACTGGCCTCCACGACTATTCTCTCATATAGATTCCTTGTCTATATGTACTTGTTCCATTGCCTTGAACTCATTCTCCTACATTTCTTCTTGAGAATTTAATTTCCTTCCTCACGTAATCCCAGTGTCCTATCCCTATTGCTCTCATGTTAAGGTTTTCCACTTCCAACAGTTTCAGTCTTGCCTCCATACTTACTGTTTCCTTCCCTTCAGTCAGGTCCTTGTTCCCTCACCATTCCAATAAGACACACACAAATTCCCATGAAAAAGAGAAAACAGCAGCTTTTGGGGAGCACAGGGGATGATTTCCATAGTCTCACTCAGTCCACTGACCCACCCCAGCCCATAGTGGCAAACAGAAGTCTCTTTTGGGCCCACAACAGGGGAACACTTGACTGCAATTGTAGTAAGGATGGTACGGACACATGCTAATTCAGGAATGTGGAAAATTAATTTCTTCAAGGCTCATAGATTATGCTCCATGTAGTCAGAAGACCAGACATTCCAATTCAGTTTTTTTTGACAAATTCCAAGTTTGCTCTAGAGTACAAAGGCATTTAACAACCTCATATATAAGATCTCCACAATAATTTACCCTAGAAAAAGCCCTTTTTTCTTAGATCATATTTGGTAGTAGTAGAGTCATCCTAAACTTCCATCCTCAATATGGAAAATTTCATGCCAAGCAGTGGACTTTTAGCAAGTGGCATGTTACCTAAAGCATAGTTTAGCAAGAAAAATTTAGCAATTGATATGCTGACCTTTAGCTGTAGTTAAAGTTTAACAAACTTATTTAAAGAACAACTGACAACCGTATTATAGGTAGTTATATATTTAAAGTATAATGTATTACTAAATGCAAAATAGTATTTAAGTTAGTAATAAGAGCATGTATGTGTAAAGAAAAATTATTATGAATTTACCTTCATTTTCACCCTTAGTTTCTATACTCTGTGATTACTCAAAACATTTTCCTCAGCTGAGCAATCTCAGAAGAGTGGATGATTTTGTAATCCAGAGCTCTTTACGGTAGCATAAGAACAGTTGCATGACTGTAGTGTAACAAAAACACAGATCTACTCTAGCTTCTATTGACAAGCCTAGATAGTAACTAATGCTCTTCTAGCAAATAATTTCTTTTATTCCAAGGTTATTTTACTGAACAGTAATGACTGGGTACTTTGGCACATGCAGACACATCTCCCTGGAAGTGCTGTCCCTTGCCTGGAAAGGAGAACTTCAATGACCTGCTCTAGGTGAATACATAATGTGACATCAGGAAAAGGCAAAGTGTCTCTTCCCCATCCTTCTTCAAATTGCATTCTAATGAACTTAAGCCAGAGCTTTCCAGTAGTTTACTTATTACTTACAGCAGGGACCAGCCTAAGATGGTGTTCAGGGGACTTATTGTGCCAGGCCAGTAAGATTCCACCGTTACTGCCTTTCTGTGGCAATAATTCTGAGCTCCCTTTAAGGGCACAGTTCTCATATTAAGCTGAGTAGGGAATGTCACTATATATTAACCTTAACTGCACAGAACATAATTGAACTAAATGGGAGATACTGCCCTCTATGTTTCAGTGGGACTTGACTTTGAACAAATAATAATTCACTGGTTTATAAAGGCACAAATAAACTTATTATACAAGAAGTGCAGGTGCAATACTGTGATTTATAGACACTGGTATGACTCACCTTGAGATTTTGGTTGTATCTTGCAAAAAGCAGCTATTATCAAACCCCAAATGACTCTTAACAACACTACTATCGACATGGCATTTAGAAGTTCCTTCCCTAGTGGGAACAAAACCATCTCTTTTCTTCCAATGTTGAAAATTAAATGCACAGCATTAACACCATCCGTGAGGTGTTTAACTTCAAAATTGCCTTTCCTGGTGAGAATGAAAATAGTACTTGTTTTGTTTTTCAAAATTAACAGCAGTGTTTTTCTCTCTTTTCTAATACACACACTTATCAACCCGAGACACAGTATATCTCTTAGTGCTCAGAGAGTACTGCAGGTACTATGCAGTATGCTTGTCTGTGCACACCATCCTATTCTCCAGGAGTAGGATTTATCCTGTTTCCAGTGTGATTCAAGCACACATTAATAAAGTAGAAAGAATATGACTGGAAAAAAGCAGGTAGGGAAGACAAAAGGCTCATTTTTTTCAAGTCATCTTGGTACCAGCAACAATACATTGATGCAGCAGTAACACCAGAGAAAATTAACCCAAAATTAAAGCGTAAGGTTCCAGAAAGGTATCAGACCAGAGAAGTTGTTCACTACAACCAAAAACTGTTGTGAGCCATTCTATATGTGTGCAAAACTGTTCCTGATTTTTTCCAGCTATCACCAATATTTGTGCTCACACATACAGTCAGCAGGCAAAGAGGTGAAATGGCTCTCAATTCATTTGTCCTCTAAAACTGGGCAAGAGTTTTTTTAATCAGTCCTTTAGCCTCTAGGACCAGACAATGTATTAAGCTCTGTACCTGTGCTGAGTCTCCAAGACTTTCTAGAACAATTCTTTTGTAGGAGCCCAGGACTCACAGGTGAGTCCATATAATCTTATGCACATGGGGTGACTGGAAGCACTCACAAAGCCCTGAGGTGTGGAGTGCTACCTCTGTGGTTTGGCTGTCATTAACCCAGCAACACCAAAATATGACTTCTGGAGATCCCTCTGAGTGTATCAGATGTTCCTATCATCATCCTGTGGAATCTAACCCTCTCCAGCTTCCCCTCTTAACTGGTGTATGAGCAGCTCAGCATGGGCTAGTCCTTAGTCCACTTGACAACTCAGATGCTTTTGGAGTAGGATGGGACATTCCTGTCTGTACTGCTTACCCTTCTTCATCTGCAAGAGTACAGAAAATTCTGCTGCACGTACTCTAGGCTTGGTTGAATTTCTGCTGTCTCTGAGGCGCAGATCTCAAGCCTGGGTCAAGTCCCAGCCAGCTTCATTAGAAAGCAAACTGGCTCATTGAAGAGCATAAGCAAACAGGCTGGCAGAATGGATGATCTTGGCTGAGGTGCAAACTCAAACCTATGTTTGCCAAGGATTCCATTCACCCTTCCCTTCTAAGGTCTGTACGGACCATGAAGTCATGAACTATGGTATCACAGGCTCAGAGGTCTAGAAGACAGGCCCACCCCACCTCTAAGCAGAAACCCTAATGTGACAGATCATGCCCTTCCTGTATTTGAGCCTATATTACCAGATAACCACATGTGGGACTGATACAACTAATGCCTGGAAACAGATGTGGTGACTACAGTTTCTAAACTTTCTGACACTGTTTTGTAACCAACCCACTGCTCTAGGACACCCACAGCAGAGGACACAAACTTTCTGCCCTTTTCTTCCTCTACATGCAAACACAAAACAACAGGGAGCCTGTCAGCCCCATCCCATTCATTACTGTTCTCTTGCTCTCTGTCACTGAACTATTCTTGCCAACACACAAGATAACATTGTGTGGCCTAACCAGGAAAGCAAAGAAAAATCACTTCCATTCTAACAATGGATAAAGAGCAAAAGTGCATTGGACTTCTTTCTGACTTCATTTCCTTAATCCCTCAGTTTTTGCTCTATAGAGGTACTCTTAGTTAAACCACTACATAACCATTTCCACAAAATAAGACATCTAAGTCATTAAGGAGAAACACTCCTTCCTTAAATGCAATCTATCCTGTAGTTCAGTTCATGATGACATGTAGGTGTTAAAAATTAAAAACTTAAGCAAACCCAGACTTTTAATTCAGGAGGAAAAATCAATACAGCTCTCCAAGGACAGTCCTTCGGAATTCAAAATTCTTTCCTCTTTTGCACTGATTCAGCAAGCCCTATCTTGGGAGACTGAAGCTTGTGATATTTTTACAGTGTGCTTATTACTTCTTCACAGAGAATTGTTCAAATGGTTTTGAATCAAATTCTGGAGTAATATTTTGCACATTAAAGGCAGCCTACAGAGCTCCAAGAGCAATTAGCTGAACCCTTTGCAGCCAGCAGTCCTCATTTAATGCTTCCTCCAAAATGCTACAACCCATGTCCTCACCGCTACCTTCCTGTCACATGCCAATGTTGTAAAACATGGAATATGGCAAGATTATTTTAAGTCACGATAAGTCTTTGGTGCAAGCCATCAGAAAAGGAGACCTAATCAGGGGAACAGGCAGCAGCTAGCATCCCTTAGTCAAGGACATCCAGGAATTAACAGGATGCTTTAAGAATGGAGCAAATCAAGATGTTGATGTACATCTGTGTACACATTGCTAACTTGGCAAATACTCAAGGTCCACGTATCTGAACTATCCTCTTATAATATTAACATTCATGCCTATAGGTCAAAATACCCCTGCCCAGGTGAAGACCCCTCTCCAGAGCATTGGATAGAAGTTAGCTGGGGTTACATAACTTCTATGGAAATTATTAACCAATCATAATAGTGGGGGTCCCCTTGGAAAGTAACTGGCTCCCAACTTCTGTGTAGCAATAATGGCACAGAAAGTCCAGAGGGTGCATACTTGATTTGTGGAATACCACTGAGCACCCAAGCTTGTGCAACTCTGAAATAGATAATTATTGTCCGTCTTGAGTATGCAATTATTGTCCTGTTGCACACCAGGTAACAAATCTGATTGCAGGGACAACACTGAGGAGGAAAGGGGAAAAGGACCTTGAGGGTCCTTTTCCTTTCACCAGTGAAAGATGATCTGGGGGGTGCTGGTGGAACATGAGTCAGCAACACATGAGCCAAAAGTTTGCCCAGGTGGCCAAGAAGACCAGTGGCATCCTGGCCTTAATCAGAAATAGTGTAGCCAGCAGGAACAGGGAAAGGATTGTCCCTGTGTACTCAGCACTAGTGAAGCCACACCTCAACTGCTGGGTCCAGTTATGGCCACTCAATTCAGGAAGGACATTGAGGTGGTGAAGCAAGGCCACAGAAGTCAAATGAAGCTGGTGTAGGGTCTGGAGCACAAGTGTTATCAGCAGCAGCTGAGGGAGCAGGGGTTGTTTAGAAGAACAGAAGGCCCAGGGGAGACCTTATGGCTCTCTACAGGTACCTGAAAGGAGGCTGTAGCCAGGTGGGGATCGGCCGCTTCTCCCAGGCAACCGGTGACAAGATTAAAGGATACAGTCTTAAGCTGCACCAGGGGAGATTTAGCTTGAACATTAGGAGGAATGTCTTCACAGAAAACGTTGCAAAGCATTGGAACAGGCTGCTCAGGGATGTGGTGGAGTCACCGTCCCTGGAGGTGTTTAAAGGAAGGCTGGACGTGGCACTTAGTGCCAATGGTCTAACTGAGCAAGTGGTGTTCGGTCAGAGGTTGGAGTCCATGATTTCAGAGGCCTTTTCCTACCTAAGCGGTTCTGTGATTCTGAGGTAAAACACCAAGTGACCCCTCACGAATTCCGACCTCAGCAAGCCTAGAAGAATCAACCCGTAAAGCAGAACTTTTGTTCACGCTTTCACCAATCACAATGTAGGGCTGGTAGCCGTGCCCAGAGCCCTCTTTTCCCTCGGCACCCCGAAATGTCCGGGTGGGACGGGGCACAGGCGCTTCCACGACACCGCCAAGGCCCGAGCCGCAGGCGGCGCTTCCCGCCCCGCCCGGCCCGGCCCGGCCCCGCCCAGCCCGGCCCAGCCCGGCCCA
>VXAX01001525.1:881893-1048211 GCA_013399835.1 Leptocoma aspasia | reverse complement strand
CGCGCCGGGCGGAAGCGGTGGGGCGGGTGTTTCCGCGACGGCGGTGGCGGCGGCGATGGCGGGGAAGGAGGCGGCGGGCGAGCCCCTGGGGCGGACGGCGGAAGAGACGGCCTGGGCGGAGACGCTGCGCGGGGCCTGCGAGCCTGAGCACCACTGGCGGTACCGCCGGGAGTTCCTGCTGCGCAACGTGGGGGAGCTGCCGGCGGCGGGCAGCGCCCAGCTGCAGCGCCTGGTGTCCCTCTCCATGGTGTGGGCCAACCATGTCTTCCTGGGATGCCGGTGAGTTCAGCGGGACGCGCCGGCGGACGGGCGGGACGGCGCGGCGCGACCGTCTGACGAGGCCCCTTCTCTCCTTTCCTCTTGTCGCCCCTCCAGGTACCCGCCGCAGGTCATGGAGAGGGCGCTGGAAATGGCCGAAGGCATCCAAGTGACCAACGCGCCTGTCCGCACCACGAGAGACGAACTGGTTGCCAAGGTGAAGAAAAGAGGCATATCAAGTAGCAATGGTTAGCAGATCATAGCTGTGACAATACATAGGAGTCTAGAAAATGCTTATTTCTGAATGTTCTCGGTGTGCCTCGGGCTTAAAAAGTAGTTGAAATAATTTACTTTTTAAACTCCCGTTAATAGTTTCCTCTCTCTGTGCTATTCTTTTTCTAATGTCTCTAAAATGAACATAATGCATACATCGTCCTTTGGTAATGTAGAATTGTTGTTTTGAATTTCTACAACTGGTGCACTTTATTCTGCTAACTTGTGCGTTGTGATGTGGGCTGCTGTGCTCCAGCTTGGATGTGGTGGAGTCACTTTGCCTTTGTTGCTAGTCAGGCATTGTTGCTGTGTAAGAAACTGAGTTTCTTAAAGTACTTCTCAGACTAACGTTTTAAAGATGTTTTGTGATATTAGTAGACAAAATACACGTTTTTTATTTTTAGGTCAGGTAGTCTATTTAATATATGTTGGCCAATTTTGGTTTGGACTTTAAGAATAGAAATACATACTTGGGTCCAAACTAACATCTGAAATCTTGCATGAGTATTTTCCAGATTTTGTCCAAAAAACCCAAAATTCTGAAATAGTAGCTTAATACTTGAAATGACAGTTCAAGGTGTATTGCTAGCATATGCCCTTTAAATTCACAGAGAATATTGCTAGAAGGTTTTAGATTATTTCTCTCTACATGGATATTTCATAGTGCAGAAATCAAAGAAGGTCACATATTTTACCTGTTTTGCAGAAGGGGTAGAGGAGCCCTGCAAGAGACAAGCTGTCGAGAAAAACAGAGACTCTAAGGATCCTGGAAAGGATGTGAAAACAACCAAGGCCGAAGGAGTGAAGGAAACAGAGAGCACCTTGCCCAAAAAGCAGGAAAAAGGTACTAGCAAAGATCCAGAGACTTCCCAGTCAACTTGCAGTTCAGACCAAGAAATGGTCATAGTCTCAGACATAGAAACAGAAGGAAGACCTGGTAATGCTGAAAGTACTGCTGAGCAAAAGCCACCTTCATCTGAAAAAGAGCCAGGAAAGAAGCCTTGCTCAACCCCACCTAAGGAAAGCAAGTGTGAAAATGTGCCATCACCTGAAAAGAAAACTACAGTAAGTGTAGCATCACTGGCTGCCGAGAGCACTCCTCAGGCAGCAGCGGTGGCAGCAGCAGTGCCATCAGCCTCCAAGAGCACTTCACAGGCAGCAGCAGTGCCAGCAGCAGTACCATCAACCTCCAAGGGCACTTCACAGGCAGCAGCAGTGGCAGCAGCAGTGCCAGTGACCGCCAAGAGCACCCCACAGGCAACAGCAGCAGCAGTGCCACCAACCACCAAGAGCACCCCCCAAACAAGCGCTGCGTTGCTGTCTTCCAAAACCCAAGTGGGTGCCCCAGCATCAGTGTCCAAGAACGGTGCTCAAGTGACCAGCTCGCTGCTTCTGGCCCCCAAGAGTGGTACTCAGGTGGGCACCTCGCTGCTGCTGGCTTCCAAAGGCCCGGCTAAGGTGGGCTCCCCGCTCCTGGCCTCCAAGAGCAGTGCGGAGGTGGCCGCCTCACTGCTGGCCGCTCGCAGCGGTGCGCAGCCGGGATCCTCGCTGCTCGCTTCCAAGAGCAGCGCTCAGGTGGCGGCCTCGCTGCTGGCTGCTCGGAGCGGAGCTCAGCAAGGGCCCTCCCGGGGCGGAGCTCAGGCAGGTGCTTCCCTGCTCGCCTCCAAGAGTGGCTCGCAGGCAGGTGAAAGCCCTGCGAAGGCTCTGTGCAAACCGCTAACCAATGAAGATGCAAAGGAAAGACAACCTTTTTTCAACAGACTCTACAAAGCTGTAGCCTGGAAACTGGTTGCTGTTGGAGGCTTCAGTCCTAATGTAAATCATGCAGAACTTCTAAATTCATCTATCCAGTCTGTAAAAGCTACGTTAGATGTTGCTTTTGTTCCCCTGAAGGAACTTGCAGACTTGCCTCAAAATAAAAGCTCTCTAGAAAATATAGTTTGTGAACTGAGGTGCAAGTCTGTCTACTTGGGTACTGGCTGTGGTAAAAGTATGGAAAATGCCAAAGCAGTGGCTTCAAGAGAAGCTTTGAAATTATTCCTCAAGAAGAAAGTTATTGTGAAGATATGTAAAAGAAAATACAAAGGTAGTGAAATTGAAGATTTGGTGCTTCTGGATGAAGAGTCAAAACCTTCAAATTTGCCTCCAGCTTTAAGAAATCCTCGTGAGATCTTGTAGGGGAGAATCACTGTTTGTATTGTGTATAGTATTTCAACACAAGGACTGAAGGTTAATTTTGTACTTTGAAAATGTAGGCTTCCAGATATTTTGTATTTCTTTCTCAGTTTTGCAAGACAATGATAGTTCTTTCACTTGGTAGCAATTGTATAAAACTTGTTAGAGATGACAAGTGCGCATTTAAAGGTATTGCCTTAATATACAGCACGCTAGTGTGCTGTTGTATTTGCAAAATAGTCTACCTAACTCTTCTATTTTTAATTAAACCATTAAGGTACAATTTGCTGTTTAAAACCTGACGTTTTTGTAATTCTTACAATTTGATGGTAGTGTGCTCAATTGTCTACCATACCTTTTCTAGGCTTGTAGAAGTGTGTACATAGGGACCATAATACTTGAATAATTGAAAGTTGTTTAAAAATTTCAATCAAAAAGTTGAATTATCTGTTTCAGGCTTGTTGTTCATAATGTTCACTGTTGCTCATACTAGGAGAGAAAGTAGTAGTTGGTTGACTATTTTTATGGGATGTTTTCGTAACACTTGCAATATAAGTGACATCCTGATCCCATTTAACATTATACTATCAGGTTAGAGCCCGTTTAATATCACATTGGCAAATTAGCAATTAGCAGTCAAGTCACAGCTATTTCGGCCACAAAAACTAAGCAGATTTAATTTATATGGTGGAGTATAATTTACAGTTTTGTTTGGTATTTTTTTTCCAAATGAACATGGATTTCTATACTAAGTATATTTTGACTGCTACTAAAACAATAAAACGTATGTGATAAGCTTTTATAGTATTTTGGTTTTGGCTACTAAATATTCCAGCCATTTCAATAACATTGCAACACTTTCAGTAAAGCTTTACGTTGAGTGGCTTCAAGGTGTAATCCCACAAGGATGAGTTGGCTTCTTTAGATGTGTAGCTGAAATACTGTAAAACTGATAGAGGGGACCTGTAGAATATTAATTTCTACTTTTGTAACACCAGGGTAAGCAAAATGAAAACGCTGCTGTCAGCTGGAGACAGCGAGTGTATTGTAAAGCATTCATTCTAATCAAGCCCTTCCTTTGCTACATTTTTAATCCCTGTACAGAATAGTTTGAGGCAAAGAAAATGGGAGATTACCTTCTATTTTCAGTGTTGCTGAAATACCTGCGCAAACTGCATGTTTTGGTATATTGGATAATGACATGTAATTGTAAAAACATAATGTCTTCAGTGCTATTTTGAATTAATCTTGTCCTATTACAGTAGTTAGCATCATTTAGTGGTGTCCTTACACTTGACTGACAGATCCATTGATCAAGTGCTAAAGGAATGAATAGAAATTTCTGGGATCTCAGTAGTACATACGTCCACTTCCAGTTTTTTTGTAAGTTTTGGGACTAAACCAAGTGGTGTTTATGCTGTACCCTGCGTGCTTTTGAACAGCAGTGGCTGTCCAGTCCATAGCACCAGAAGCCTGCAAGGCGCTCGCACTTCCCGATGGCTGGTTCAGAACTTCCTCCACCTGACCCCTGTGCTTCTGTGCCCTCGGTCGCCCTTCGCCCTAGTTAGATTCTCAGGAGTTCCCCCTTGGCATTCCTGGAGCACCACCTGGCGTTCGGAATGCAGTGTGCTGAATTGCGTCTTAGTGCAAGAATTGGTGTCTGCTTCTAGCGCAGGGCAAGCTTCGTGCTGTGCTTAGGAGCTGTGGTATTCCTGATGGGAAGTGTGAGATCTGTTTTCAAGTCCTTACCCTGTTCAGGTAGACACATGTAAGGACTGTGCTTGTGAGGCAGGAGTTGCATCCTGTGCCCTCTGTAGTACAGCTTTCTCTGCTGTTAGGTTGGTCATCTCCAGATCTCTGGTTCAGAATTGCAGCACGTGTTGTAATGTGAAAACTTGTATTTCTCGTTTGTAAAGCAAAGCTCTCAGTATTTACTGACCTCAAGGGGCTGTTAGGGCAACTGTGTTAAAAGGCTGAGGTGCTAGATGCCTTTTTTAAAAGACCTGACTTAGAATTACTTTTTAAAAAAAATTGAATGTTATTCCTCTTTGATGTTTGGTTGTGAATCATTAAAGAACAAGTCTGTAGCTACTCTTAATAGAAACTGAAAGCTGAAGCGTGTTATTTTTATTTCACATTCTTCATGGAAAGCAACTCAACACATGGATTCACATACAATGGAATAAGCACTATTCGAGTATTTGAATGAGAATTTATTAACATTTCATTAGCTCTAGAGGAAGAAAGAAAGAAATTGAAAGAACTGGCTGTGACAAGAAGTGTTTGTGCAGTCCTGTCAGTTCTAAAATCCTGTATCTCTCCTCCAGGTACTGTCCTGGTCTCTAGCGACTGGGATGTTGGTCTTTAACTGTCAGTCCCCGCTGATGAGGGCCAGGGAGAGCACCTGGACTTACATTGTAGGTGTGTAGTTGTCTCGGGGACAAATCAAACCAACCAACCGAAAGGAAAACTGACCCCACTTCTTCTACGAAGTACAGGAAATCGCAGCCATCAGAAAGTGACTCCCGTTTCCTCTGGGCACTGCTAGCACAGCCTAAACCCGTAGGGCAGGGTCCTTGCGGGCAGCCGCCCGCTGGCTGCCGTTAGCAGCTGCCGGCCGCGGCCCCGTGCCGGCCGTGTCGCCGCCGCTCCCTATTGCAGCCTGCGGGCGCTGGGGCGGCCACAAGGCGGGGCTGGCGCGCCCGCCCGGCTCGGGGCGGGGCCGAGGCGCTCTATTTGCATAGCGTGTTCCCAGGGCCGCTCCGTCTCTCCGCGGTCACCTTCTGCAGCCCACCGGGGCCGTGGCGCCCCTCGGAGGGTGGCCAGGCCGCCTGCCCGCTGCGCATCGCCTGTGGAGACCAGCAGGGAGGCAAACACGGTGGAAAAAATTACTCACCCTGCCCTAGAAGTTATCCTATGTGCCGGGGTTTATATGGCGTCATCAGCGGAGCCGGGATGTGGGATGTTCTGAAGACCTGCTCGCTAGGCCACGCACGGAGGACGTCAGTTCCTCATGGGCCCCGCGCCCGCCTAGGGGAAAGTCCCCGGACCGCCGGCAGAGAGTGCCGGGCGCTGCCGCGCCCCCGCCCGCCGCCGCCTCACGCTACCTTCCGCCGAGACGCCCGCGGGCCGAGCGGGTGAGCGCGGGGCGGGCTCTCGTCACGGCCACAGACACGCAGGTAGCGCGGCAGGCGCGCCAACAGAACGGGGCTCACTCTCAGGCCATCCTCTTTTGCCGGGCGGGGGCTCCACAGCAGCGCGTCCCACGGGACAGCTCAGGGCTGGGTGCTGCCTCACACAGTCCCCCGGCAGTGGCGTACAGGACAAGCGGCCCCGCAACCCCGCTGCTCGTACCCGCCGGGCTTCAGGTGCCTCCTGGCGCGCAGAATCATTTAGGATTCAAAAGACCTTTGAGATAACCGAGTCCAGTCTTTGACCGAACACCGTCTTGTCAACCACGGCACTAAGTGCCGTGTCCAGTCTTCCCTTAAACACCTCCAGGGACGGTGACTCCACCACCACTTCCCTGGGCAGCCTGCTCCAATGCTTTGCAATCCTTTCTGTGGAGAAATTTCTCCTATTGTCCAACCTGAGCACATTCAGTTGGGGAGGCACTTCGGGTCTGAAAAGGCTTTCCCTCCTTCCCTGCTCCGGGAAGTAGCAAGAGGCCGGATGGAAATAGCCTGCCGCGGGCACTTGCACCCCGCGGAAGTTGGTGGTGCACCAGCACGGGAGGGTTCGGTGGGGAGGGAGCGCCGGACAAACGCTGACATGGCACCGAGTACAAGCCACACTCTTCCAGCACAGCGGCCACTAACCCAGGCTGTGCTGCGCGGGCCGTACCCTGCTCCACCTTCTCTGCAGAGTAGGCCAGTGCATGCCACCAGTGTTATTTGCCCGCTTTAATTAGATTCTCATGCGTAAACTCCCAGGTACTAACTCTGCAAGATGCTGCTGCCCTGCTGATAAACTGAATTAATTTCACAGGCAGTGCCAGTGTTGTGGGGGCTGGTTAGGGATTTGATCGGACGCGACAGCTTTCCAGAGAGACGTCTCACAGGGGACAACTTTCTAGGAGTCCCAGGCAGTCCTCCAGCCACCGGGTAACCTCTGCAAAGCCCTGACAGCCCTTGGCTGCTAGTGATCAGCTCTTAGCAGTAGTGATTACAGCTTAGTAATTCCAGCTCGGCTTTGCGAGGTACCCCCAGGCTAACGCAGGGACAAAGACACAGGAGCTTCGTGTGGCAGTTCCGCAGGATGAGGTTTTATTCCAGGAACCCGGCGAACGGGACCAGTAACAGCTCCGCCTCGAGTAGGGCAGAAACGGAGGTTTTTCTAGGGAAAAGCGGGGGTGGTACAAAAGGGCAAAAACCAATGGGTTACAACAAATCTGCATGATGCCCCAAAGCATTCTGGGCTCTCACCATCACCACGGAGGATTTCTCAAAACAGGAGGATTTGAGATGACCTTATTTTAGCCCATTCAAGGGACATCTCTCCAGGGGAGAGGTTTGGTGTGCCTGTCTGTCTCCACATGCCCCTCTTGCTTCTAGTATGTGAAGCAAATAGCACATCACATGCTCACTCACAGCCGAGCATTTACGTAACCAGGTTTTATGTTGATACCTGGTAACAATTTCAAGTATGTTGTAGCTAATTATGAAATTGGTGCATGATAATTTCTGAGCACTATTGCCTCTTCCTAAGGTAATGGAAGATCGAGTCACAGTGGTTATCAGCTATGTATTTTCCTCCTCTAGTAACGTTCCTGCAACCGAAAGCATTGTTCAGCTCCAACATCTGGGCCTGCAGCCCCTTAAGGTTCTCATTGCTACTGGTGGTCAAGTAACATTAACTGTTAACCCCAAGTGGGCTGCAAATTCTTCTCAATATGAATGTAGAGATGAATCACATTGGGCAAAAGATATTTTGTCACTAGTAAGAAAACTGATTTAACCAATGGGTTTACTAAATTCTATGATGTTTTACATTTTACATTTCAAATCTTCTGGTGTCTAGCCTGGAGAAGAGACAGCTGAGAGAGGATCTTATCAATATCTATAAGTATCCAAAGGAAGGGTGTCAAGAGGATGGAGCCAGGCTCTTTTAGGTGGTACGAAGAAATAGGGCAAGAGGCAATATGCAGAAATCGACATATAGGAAGTTCCACCTGAATATGAGGAAGAACTTCTTTACTGTGCAGGTAACCAAACACTGGAACAGATTTCCCAGAAAAGTTTTGGAGTCTCCATCTCCAGAGAGATTCAAAAGCTGTCTGGACACAACCTGTGCAATGTGCTCTAGGGGACGCAGCCTGACCAGGGAAATTAGACCAGATGACTCACTGTGGTCTCTTCCAGCCTCACCTATTCTGTTATTCTGTGATTTTAACTGTGGCTAAGTTCTATCTTCAGTCAGATGCTGCCTATATTTTGACAGCAGTCTTCCAGCCTAAAGCCTCCTTTAGTTTGGAGTAAATGCCACATTTCTCATTATTTTGGGGAAGAGGATGTTTGAGAGGCAGGAATCTATTAATCTTGTTTAACCATTAATTTTTCTCACAATTACAAGTGAATAATAAAGCAAACTCTGAGCAATGTAAATTCTGACTATTCTTGGGAAAAAAACCCTGTACACTGGTCATATCCTAGTAGTAAAGGAAAATACTACTTTTTGGTAGCTTGGAGTAAGTGGTAGCACTAAAAAATTTGCTTAGCAGAAGCACTGCCAGAAGACCCCTAATGTGGTGATTTGGTGCTGTAGGGTTATTTTGAAGATATGAAATTACTCTTTAGTGCTATTTGTGGTGACTTTTCAGTTGCACTAGAAATTAATAATTTTTACTAGGTTAGGATAAGCAGATTCCAAAGGAGAAAAAAAAATCCACACTAGGAGGGAAATAAAATGAGGCTTCCTCCTATTTGTTGTAGAGTTTTAATGACGTATACCAAAACTCTGTCCAGGTTTTCAGGGGAACTCTGAAATTCATAAATGGTAATCATAGGCATGTAATTACCCCATTTTCACATACAGAGTGGAATTAATTTCACTGACTTGTGTCACAAAAGACCTGGGCTCCCCTTACAGTCAATGGAGACATTTTTAGAGCAAGACCTATTTATACTAAGATTCTCTCTCATTCCACATATTTAGCTGGATAACTCCCACCTTTATTTCCTGAGCTGGAGAGAAAAATTAACATCTGCCTATGGGAGAGTATTATGAATGTCTTAAACTATCACCTACTGAAACTTTCTGCAGGTGCACTGCCTGCCCTCATTTCATAATCTTGATTACAAAGGTACACTTATGTATATTTGTTCCTCACAAAAGGAAGAAGTAAAAAGGTGTTTTTCACATGACCTGTGCTGAGAAGCAAAATCAGAGAAATGCAGCTTCCATGTCAGTAGGTACCTCGGGACTGAACACACAAAAAATCCTTTCTTTATTGTGTGCAAAAGGGTCTTGGTTCTTTTCCCTTAAATTTGTGCAGATTCTTCCATTTACTAGAATGAAAGAGCATCAGGTTTCAGGGCTGAAGTAAGACAAGAAAGATGGTTGCTAACTTTTGCAGTAAGATTACCTTGTTACCATTTCTAACTTGGCTTCCCTAAACATCATCTGCATACCTCCTGAGATTTTTCACATGGTGACTGGTTCTAGAGCTGGAAACCAAATCCACTGGTCACTTCTGCTTTATAACAGTAGCTGAGGAAGAGGACTTACTGTCTGAAAGCAGTTTCCTGGAGAGAAAGACAGGGAAGTGTAACTTGAGACACAAGTGGACAGATCCATGTTGTAAATGACAGGAAACGATCCATGTGGTGCTATCATCGCAGTGGCCAGATGCTGCCCCTCAGCTGATCAGCAGTGTCCCCCTCCTCTAAGAATCTGCAGCTCCTATGCCAGCCAAGCACGCTCCATAGCACCTGTGAGAAGCTGGTGGTGTCCAGCTCCTGCTGATTTCCAGAGGGTATTCCAAACAGAGCTGATAGCCTCAAAAAGGAGCAGTGTGGTTCTACTCAAAGTGACAATGTGTCAGTATGCTCTGATGAAAGCAATGAAGTCATATATAAGTGAATTTCTTAACACGTCCTGCCTTGGGCCTACCAATTTCTCAAAACACTTTTTCCTGTGACATTGGAGTATGGAAACTGAATGTGCAGAACTGTAAAAAATAAAGAAATAGTTATTACAAAGCATGGAGTAATCTTAGTCTGCACTTTTACTCCCTTTTTTCAGTCTGCTCATGATGAAATCAGCAGAACCTATCTGCTTAAAGAAAAAATTGAGCAGGATATTGTGGCTGCCCTCTTTCTCGTGTTAATACAAGTCAACTGGTTACTAAGTCAGATTCAGGAAGAGATCTTCTTTTATAGCATATTGCCAGAAAACAGAGTAGATGTTGTGGATGAGGAAGAACATACATCTCCTGGTAACTGTGGGATATTTGTTACTTGGTACTTGAAAGCTCTTTGGTACAGTTGAGGATGAAGCTAACATGGAAAAAAGCACATGCCAGTATTTTCAGGAAATCTACTGTTTAGTTTATCATTTTATTGAAATTATCTGTTGTCAGTCCATGTCTTATTTTTAAGTATTCTACACTTGTGTATATTAAAGAGAAAAATAGTAATAATAGCTGAATTCAAATTATTTGTATTCCACTTGATAAATCAAGCCTAATATTTAAGGAAAACAAAAAGCAATGTCTGGCATTACAGGGAAGTATCTTTTTTGGATTACCTGATATTAGAGTTTTTGACAATAGCTTACCTGGTCAACCACAGTGGTATCTCTGGCAAGGACAGCCTCTTCCCAGAATATCACCTGTACAAAACTCTGCTATGGCCTATAGCTTCCTTCAGCTGACTCTTAAGAAGCCCATCTGGCTTGTACTCATTCTTTTTTAAATCTGTTTATTTTTGTGGTATCTCAGATAATTCTTCATCCATTTCATCCCATGGAAGCCAGAGAAGCATTTCTGACAATAAATATATATCATCACAAATCAATTCTTTTGCTTTAAAGAAGGACCCTGTTGTCATCCTTTGAGCATTTCTAGGAAATGCTAAGAAGGTCTTTCACAATTACAGCCCCCTATGGACTTGTCCTCATCAGTAATGTTGCTTTTCTTTTTCTACAGCCTGAAATACTTCCTGGGTTATCCATAGAAAGCAAGAAAAAAAAAAAAAAAAGCCAAACAACACCAAACAAAACCAAACAAATCAAAAAAAATAAAACCAAACTTAAACCAAACCAAATCAAACAGAAAAACCCACCAAAACAAAGTAAAACAAACAATCAAACAAACAACACAAAAACCCAAACCAAACCAAAACCAAAAGAAAAAACCCCTAACCAACTTGTGTATTATTATGTGAAACAGGACAGGAATCATCTGCATTTTGAGGATGTAAAATCAGGATTATGAAAGATGAGAGGCAAAACTTAATTGGGGAAAATAAGAGTTGGATTAAATCTCTGGAAATATTTTTATCAGAGTAAAATCTTTAATATAATGAGATAATCTTTCACAAAAAGAAGGGGAATACTCTGGTTGGGACTTTAGAAACCAATACTGGTAATTTATAAAGAAACAAAAACTGTTCTGATCTATTCTTCATGAAAACTGGGATTAGTTTAGAGATATATAAATAAATCTAAGTAAACTGGACATAGGAGCTCTCTGTATTACTTACCCTTGGTGGACAGCTACTGAGATATGTTTGATGCAATACACACTAATATCACATCCCTGTGTATGTCAACCTCAAGCTGACAGTTTCCCATTTAGCAGAGAGGGCTGGTGGAAACATATGATCATTCTGCCTGTCCATCTCTAAATTAGCAAGGTTTTGCTCTACCATGGCTCTTCCTATCTCCAGATTATTCTCACATACAGACAGTGAAAGAAGGGACATAGTTGGGTCTCAGAGCTATCTATCAACCTGCAAACTTAAGCCCAATATATCAAAATTCTCCTGTGCTTGCTCCTAGCCATTTTGAGGCACGAGCAAAGCAGAGAATTCAATCTGCTCTTCTTGCTTTCCTTTCCCCTGAGGCTTCAAATATGCAGCAAGCTAATGCTTCTTTTTCCTAGGGAAATCTGGTCCAGTGCCACTGCTGAGTTCTTAAGGTTCCTCAAAATTTAAATTTTTATTTTATTGTTTGAAAGCAGCAGACAACACTTAAATTCAGAAGTCATTAGTTATTCTCTGGTGTACCTTAGATACTGTTTCCCCCATAGTGACAAACAGCAAGTTTTTAGCACAGAAACCACCTGTAACAAATATTATTAATTATTTTCTTGGCTACTTTACTGATAGTGCCTGCACAGTTTCTTGTGAGAAATAAAATTATGCCAAAATGTTTGGTTTAAATTCATACTTAATAGTAATTAACATTTAATTTTAAATAACATGTTAATTTTGAATGAAATTTTTGCTTTATTTTTTCTGCCCTGTAGGGGAATCTCCTATTTCTTAGCTTTATTTCTTCATGAGATGGCAGAATGTTACACCCATTCAAATTTACTATAAGCAGAAACACAACCCCTCAAAAGAGCCAACACCTTTCTCAATAATATTGTATCAATTATATTAATCCAGGTCCTTTTCACAGGCCTACAGGTAGTGCTTTTTGCCTGTACAGTAAGTGTTATCTGTTAATATTATATTAAAAAATTTAGTCTTTAGTTAGTTCAGTTACTCAGAAGTGACAGGAATGAATGCTACACAGTAAAGTTTCAGTGAGTTAGGGCCGATGGAAGCCAAGGTAACCAGGTCATTGCCACTTCCTAAATCTATTTGTGCAAAAATGAGACAAGGAGTGAAAAATTATCTGAGGCTTCATTAATCTGAGCTGTTACAGTGCACAAAAAAAAACCCAAACAAAAAACAGCAGCTGGTTTTACAGGTGTTACACTGTAAATTAAAACTGTTCATTTTAAGATGAAGGTGCCTTCTTAAGAACACGAACACACAGAATTACAGACTTCCTGGTTGTTTGGCCAGAGTGACATCAGTGTAGTAAAGGATGTTTTGAAAGTACTGTCTACAACTTTGTTTTCATTCATTTTTATGACCTTGCCAACACATTGCCGACTTGGGCAAAGCTGACTGACTGCAGCTACAATTACTCAACAGCTTGGACATAGACATATGAGAATCCCTGCCATGCAGAACAATGTTTAAATAGTTCTGTGATCTAGGGTCTTAAGAAAATAACACTTGCAGGCTGCCATGATGTGAGATACTAATTTTCCTGTAGGACTAGCCATGGAGGTATTTGGCACAGGCTACACAGAGACAGAATCACAGGAAAAAGGAGTCTGGATGGGATCCTTGAGAGGCCACCAAAGCAGAGCCAGCTTTCACAGCCAGATCAGGGTGTGCCAGGCCTCATCCAGGGAGGCTCAAAAAATATCCAAGGATGGAGATTATGCAACTTCTCTGTGCAACCTGTGCAGCTGCTTCACCACTACTCCAGATCGTACCATCCTGAAATGCTATCCATGAGATTAGTATGGGTACTCTTTTAGTGCTAGCTACTGAACTAGAGGTAGGAATGTAAGAAGGGGGTCTGGGGATTTGAATTTATCTCTTCTTTTCAGTTTTATTACTGAATTCAATAATCTCTGATTGTTTTTTGTTTATTTGGTTTTTTGCTATATTTACCATATGCATTTTCCCCGAGTATCTTTCTGGATAAATGAACCAATGCAAAATACACAGGTCTCCTCAAGGTGTTTCAAGGCTCAACAAAATTAAGTTTCTTTTCCTGATGCTTACCAATTATTATTCATGAAGTAAAGACCTGAAAAAACGTCTCAAAGAGAAGTGGAGATGAAATCCCGAAATTTAGTATATAGTCAAAAAGTATAATTTAACTTTTGTTTCCTACTGTAATTGTTGTGACCAACATTTGATACAAATTCTGCAAGGCATGGGAAAGACAGGATACTCTGTCAAATTTTGAAGATTTGCCGTTTGGCGAGTGGCTTTAAAAAGGCCAAAGTTCGTTGGTACCTTATTTAAAATACTCCTGAAATAATTTCTCAGGATAAAAATGTCGCTCAGCTTCCCTAAAGAACAGCTCGTCCCAAATCATCTTTGCTCTTCTTTAAAGATCCATCAGGTGGCTCTTGCAGCGGGCAGGAAGGGCCGGCGCCGGCCCCGCGGCGATCCCCGCGCAGCTCGCGGCTCCGCCGGCCGCGGAAGTGGCGGAGGCTCCGCGCGCCTTTATGGGAGGCCTCGCCCCCCGCGCGCGCTCCCGCCCCTCGCCGCGCGCTGGGCCAATGGGAGCGCGCGCCCGGGGAAGGCGGGAGAATGCGAACCCCTGGCAGCGCCGCCGGCCGCGCCTTATAAGGGCAGGGCCTCGCGCATGCGCGCTCCGGGCAGGGGCGGGGGCGCCGAGCGGGGGTTTTGCTNGAGCGGGCCCGGCTGCTCTCGCTCTACGTGCAGGACTACCTGGAGTGCGTGGAGTCTCTGCCGCTGGACATCCAGCGCAACGCCTCGCTGCTGCGGGAGATGGACACGCAGTGCCAAGGTGGGCGCCGCCGCGGGGCACCGGGCGGCGGGGAAAGAGGGGAAAGGGGACGGCCTCCAGCCCCGCCGCACATGCGCCCGGCGCGGAGGAGCCGGGGCCGGGGTGAAACCCTGCTGGGGCCCCGCGAGGCTGAGCCTGCGGGGGCGCGGGGCTCCCGGCGTCCGGTCGGTCCCGGGGAAGGCCGCCCCGCCTCGGGGCCGGCGGGGCCGCGCTGCCCGGCGCTAGGCCCCGGCTCCGCCGTTTGGGGCCGCTTCCGCCCCGCCGGGCAGCCCTGCTGCCCGAACTGGCGGCGGTGCCGCTGGAGGTGGGGTCCGGAAATCGGCCTCCCGGCAGCTCCTCCCGCCGTGCGGAGCCGGGGGGCGGTGTCCCGGCGGAGCCCAGCGCCCGTCCCACGGTAGACCGCGCGGTGGGGGCGGGGATACGTAAAGCGCCAGCTGCGTTCCCTTGGGTCGTGGAGGGAGGCTGTGGGGCGGGAGGTTGCCCTAAACCTCATGCGAAGGCACGGCTCCTTCGGAAGGCAAGTTCAATGCCGATTAAAGACCTTGCTCCCCGCGGAGTTTGCGGGGCACATCGCTGCCCGGCAGCTGCCGGCCGGCCCCTGCCATGAGGCTGGAATTTGATCCCGTGGAGTCGGCACTGGAGCCGCATCTCCCTCCCTCCCTCCCTCCCTCGGCGTGGGCAGGGAGGGACGTGGGGGCCACCTCATCCGTGGGGGATGGCCTCTTAGGGGAGACCGTCAAGGCCTCTTAGACGTTGAAGGGCCACCTCAAGAGGAGCTGTTGTGAAGGGATTCTTTCAATTATCTTTCTAATTACCCGAGAAAACACATAAGAACAGGCTTTTGTAAGTTGCCTGGGATTGTAAAGGTTAAACGGCATAGACTTGCCTGCAGCGTTTTGAATTCCTAGTCAAGGCTGGCTCTTTACCTCCTGATCCATGGTGACTAGCCAGCACCCCTCAGACTTTATTAGATTAAATATTTTCTTTAGACTGTATGTCCTCTATGTATTTATCCAGCCACTAATACTGGGCCATATAAGAAGTTTGTTGCTAGTTTTAACCAAAGCCTTCAACTGTTTTAAAACAACAACAACAAATCTTCAAAACACTAAAGATGGGATAAAAATGTTTTAGACCTAAGTCTGAAAATTTAAAAGCAATGCCATATTATTTCAGCTAATGTAAAAGGTAATGATGGTCTGTGGAGGAGGGAAAAGGTCACTCTTATGCGTAGGAAACAAATGATTTTAGCTTTTATTAGCTCCACCAAACTTAATCAGATTATCTGTAATGAACACTTGGCCCTGGTTTGGAGTTTTTGTTTGTTATTTTCTTTTTTTCTTTCTTTAAACAGAGGTTTCAGAGCTGTTTATTAGGGTTTATGAATGCCGTGTCTAATCTTTGGGGATTTACACGAAGTTTGGTAAACTTCCATCTCTGTCAGTCCAAAACTTCTTTGCTCTCTTTAGTGGGTGTTGATCCATGTAAAGTTCATATCTTCACAGGCTACATCCAGGCAATAACCCACGTAGGATGAATGTTGTTCTCTGTCACAGTGTGAACTGTCGAACAGCTATTGTTTGTGAATGGTTCTGGGTAGGGCATTCCCAATATAGGAAATCTATCTAATCTATCTGTACCTACACTCCTGCCTCCAAAAAGAGAAGTCTGGGTGGGGGATAGTGTGGCTGTACAATATTGTACTCTGGTTATGCCTTTCTTTTTCAACAGCATACAAAGTACCCTACTCCATGCTTTTCAGGAGCTGAGAGTAAGATTTTTTAAAATTTTATTTCTCTTGTCAGGGCAACAGGCAAGTGATGCAGCTGAACGTACAGGGGAACAAAGCTTATGGTTTAAATGGTAGCTGGAATGCTGATATTGAGAAAATACAGGTCGAATTACTGGACAGGCAGAGTAGTGATTTTTATCTTACCTTAGTGAAAGTCTGGAACAGAACAAAATGCAGTTGGCTCCTGTTGTCATACAGATTTCAGAATTTATAGTAAAAAGCAGTTGTTCATGCTTAAGCTACTGTTCCAAGATATCAACAGGAAAGAAAATAACTAGGAATGATGTTGATATAGCAAGCTGGAATAATTTCACAACAGTGCAGACAAATTCTTTTAAAAGACAAAATGAAAGCAAATTATTTAAATGCAGGTCTTTAGGAAGAGGTAGATTGTACTGCATAACTTTTGCTTTAGAAGTAAGTAGTTTAGTACCATTTATAAACTCCCTTACCTGTTCAAAAAAACCCCTGAGTTCTGACTGAACCAATACTGTACCACTGTACATAAAGTTTCACTGTCAGCTCTTCTAATTGTTTCCTTCCCTGTTTGGAGTTTCTCTGTCCTTTATGTGTAGATCTACTGTAACATTGACTTGGAAAAAATAATTTTAAAATCCAGCAATATAGCACAGCAGAGTAAGACTGATTTATAAGACATTTATTGATCTCCTGCTCGGGTTCATTAAACTTTCTTCTTGGAACTAAATTTAATGAAAGATTCACAGCAACTCACACAGTTATTTTGCGTGACTTGGAAGAGGGAAAGCTTGGAAATCAAACTGTGAGCCACTCATTTACTTGTTGCTTAAAAATATCCTATGATGCACTAAAGAGAAGGTCACCTATTCTGAAAAGTTCAATCCTGATTTAAAATGCAGCTTGCTGTAATTTGTTTTGGTAATAGGGAAAGTATTTTGAGGGGTGTAAATTGATTTTCATTCTGATTGTAAATTTGCTATTATGTAACTTCAGTTTCATATTCCTTTTATAACTATGTCTACTTGAGAATGTAATGCCAAACCTTGAGATGAATAAGAGGGTAAGGCGCAGAGGACTTGGATAAACTAATTCTGGAGTGTTATATCTCATGATGTATGACAATTCTATGAATTTCAGGATTCTTCGTGTGATAAAATAAGCAATTGCTTTGGTTTGTTGGCCAGGGTTTTGGAATTATTGCTGTAAAGACTCTAAAGAGCAACTCCTCCTGTTTCAGATGGAAGGAGGATCTGGATTATCCATGCCTCAAAAACTATAGTGTCCCCTCTCTTGTGTTATTCTTTTTCCAATGGCTAAAATAAGCTTGCTCTTTCTTAGAATGTGAGAATTTTTTCTTGCAATAGATTGTGACCTTAAACACTGATTTGGTGACCACATGCACTTGAATGATATATTCAATCTAACCCACTAGGGTATAGTATAATTAAGATTTATACCATTTCTCATCAGTTAGGAATATATTTCTATTTTCTTGAGCATATTCCATCTTGTATAATTACTCCTATGCTTATCTTTATTTTATAGAAGCGTTAAAAGAAATAGATGATGTCTATGAAAAATACAAGTCAGAAAACGATCCTGTTCAGAAGAAACGCTTGCAGCAGCATCTTCAGCGTGCATTAATCAACAGTCAAGAACTTGGAGATGAAAAAATTCAAATAGTTACTCAGATGCTGGAACTGGTAGAGAACAGAGCCCGTCAAATGGAAACACACTCTCAGTGTTTTCAAGATCTGTCTGAGAATGAAAAGCCTCTAGAAAAGGCCAAGATGGAGTCCTGCCAGCCAGAGAGATCCTCCCGCAGACCTCGTCGCCAGCGAACCAGCGAGAGCCGCGACCTGTGCCACATAGCAAATGGTATTGATGACTGCGATGATCAGCCACCGAAGGAGAAAAGATCCAAATCTTCCAAGAAGAAAAAACGCTCCAAAGCCAAACAGGAGAGAGAGGTTTCACCTGTAGAATTTGCAATTGATCCCAATGAACCAACTTACTGCTTATGCAACCAAGTGTCTTACGGCGAAATGATAGGATGTGACAATGAACAGTGCCCTATTGAGTGGTTCCACTTTTCCTGTGTTGGACTCACGTACAAACCAAAGGGGAAATGGTATTGCCCCAAGTGCAGAGGAGACAATGAGAAAACAATGGACAAATGTACTGACAAATCAAAAAAAGATAGGAGATCGAGGTAGTGAAAACAATTTGTTTTAAAGAGTTGCTCCTTTTATATTAAAATGTTTCATTTCCAGAGAACATTGTTTTAGGAAATGCATAAGACTATGCAATAATTTTTAATCTATAATATTAATATTAAAAACTCTTACATCTTCTGTGATCTTTAACTTTCTGCACTGAATAACCAAATAATTGAAACAGGGTGGCTTCAGACTTTTCACAGAAGACAGATGGCGCTTGGTTTGAATTTGCCCCATTAGTATTTTAAAGAACCTTGTGAATCCTGAAATAATGGTGGTGGGAAAGATACTGAAGAACTTCTCATGTTATGGCAAAGGGGTCGAAAGGTCTCACATCTCTGCTAGCATCTTAACAACTGAGTTTGTTCTGTATCCCAGGTTTTACATTTTCAGTTTTTGTGTTAACATCAAGCATTTGGAGTTAGGGGTTTTGAATTCAGCTGTAACTGTAAAAGTCTTCCAAGCTATAAGCAGACCTCTCCAGTGACTTTCATATGACAAGTATGTTATTGCAAGGAAGAAAATACCACTAACTTAAACTTTTCTTTTTTGCCATCATTAAACTCTTGTCTTTGTGACTATACTTGGGAGTCAGTTTTTGGGTATGATATAATTATGGTGTATACTCAATTTTTGATAATAGGTTTTGTCAAGCATATGGTCTTTATCATTTAATATGATCTCTCTATAAGCCTTGAAGTGGTAGAAGAGGAGGGGATATTAACGTTTCAGGGAACAGGAACTGGAAATGTGATGGAATCTTCATTGTAATTGATCTGTAGAGAGCTGAAACATGACTGGGTGTAAACTTTGCCCTTCCTTAAGTAGTATTTTTGTGTGCATGTGGCCAAACCTGGGTTTAGGCACAGCACCAAAGTTCTTGGACTTGGGCAACCACCTAAAAAGCCTGAAGGCAAAAGCTTTCAATAAAAAGTTGATAGATAATTAAAAAAC
This sequence comes from Leptocoma aspasia, assembly GCA_013399835.1. Taxonomy (NCBI): domain Eukaryota; kingdom Metazoa; phylum Chordata; class Aves; order Passeriformes; family Nectariniidae; genus Leptocoma; species Leptocoma aspasia. Next base: position 1,029,011 of record VXAX01001525.1, on the reverse strand, counting down.
CAAAACATAAGCATGCATGGCACAGAGCCAACAGACAAATTCCAGCAGGTTTCTGACAGATGATGTAAGAGCGTTGTCCTGAAGTATGCTGGTAGTATCTAAACACTACTTGGGTGGTAGTTAAAAGTGAACTTCCCATGCCTTAAAGGTGGGGAAAAAAAAAGATAAACAGCTGTTGCTGCTCCTTTGCAATGGGAGATGCTGATGGAGAAGTGAGTGGGGTACCAAAGGTCAGTCCTAGGGTTCCTGCTCAGCAGTGCTCTTGAGACTGGAGTTGGGGTGGGCTTGGCAAGGCAGGCAGCAGCTCTGCAGGGCTGGCTGTGGGGTTACCTCTGGGTGGGCTGCAAGTGTCCAGAAGTCCCTGTAAGTCTCCATCCCTTGCTGCTAAGGTTTCCCTTGACAGTACAGAGAGAAAAGTGACACCAGGTCTGGCCAAGCCCAATTAGAAGGCAGTTGTGCTGAGTTGAGACCAGCCCAGAGGGCAGGCAGATGAGCAAAAGCAAGCTGGGATGGATGAATGCCACCAGAACTCCTTCCTGCATCTCCACTAGAGGGCCGTGCCAGCCGGGGCTCGAGGGTGGAATGTGCTGTCCAGGGCACAAAGCCTCGGTGCTGTCAGACCAGATGGCACAAATCAATGCACAGCATGCTCAGTGTTATAAGGTAAGTAACATACCAAGCCTGTTTCCTCAGGTATGATCTGATTCCTTAGCAGGATTGAGCATTTGCAAGTAGTTAACATGTACCAGGGGGGTGGAAAGGCAGAGGCTTGAATTTTTGCTCTAGAATTGTAGGTTTGTGAAGTGGAGCAGTGCTCCAGCTCCAGGGAGACCCTTACCACAGTAAGTAAACAGCTCCTGCAGGAAATCCCTCTAACAGCTCTGATCATCAGTAGGATAGGATGGAGGGTAAACCTTATCCCTACCGTGCTTTCCAGGCCTACTGGCTGATCTCGGGTTGCAGATCTCCATTTATTGATGGAGAATGATCAGACCAGCTGTTGGAGATAAGTGGCAGCAAGTTGTCTTCTGAACATTTGACTCCTTTTTTTGTTACGGCTTAAGGATTCTCAAATTTCCTTCTTGAGAAGATTGATGGAAGCCTTGGGCTGAGGATTGTATGAACATCTAATGTTTACCTAAAATGGACATGCTTCCTAGTATTAAAAAAGAAACATTGCTTAAGTAAGCATTGAAGTTTCAGAACAAAGTACAAGTAAAATTTTAACTATTAATGTTACTAATTTATCTGAAAAAGTATTGCTGGAATTTTTACCGGATAAATGAAGAGTATTTCTTTCCAATGCAGAGAGGAAATCTGGGAGCCTTATATAATTCATCTGAAATAATTGCTCAAGTAGGAAGTGTATGTTGGGGTGTTACAGAAAGGAAATTTTAGATTTTGAAAGTGGTCCAGATTAATATCTTTAATGCAGGGATGCTTTCTTTTATGCTAATGACCCTTCTAGTAGTGAATGGGAATTCTCAAGGCTTCCAGTGAAGATAGTGCTGGAGGAATGGCACTTGCTTGGCTTAATACATGAAATTGCTCAAATGTAGCAATAGTTCAGTTTAGATTGCAAATTAGCAGCATGCCTCAAATATACTGGGTGCTTCTGCAATTATTTCTTTTAAATGCTCTAGCTAATTTGTTGTTAAGACATACATGAGAAAAGATCTGATGTTATCTGGTATCTAGCCTTTCACCACTTTTTTTTTGACCAAACCTAAGTTTTGTGGGTTTCTATCAATTTCCATAGAAGATCAGTGGTAATTGCTGAAGATGCACATAAGATGCTGATATGAACTCAGAAAGGTACGTAGAGAATTCTTATGTTGCTTCTTAATGTTGAGTTACTTTTCTTAAAGGGATGAACCTTGCTAGTGAAGTCAAAATGAAAAGTAAATACTGTTAAACCAGTTCATCTTCAAGATATGTATTGAGTCTCATGAAATAAGTCTTATCTTCTTGAAAAAAAATTAATCAGGGCAATGCATACTTTGGAAGTTGATAGAAATATATGTGACTATACAGTTTACTGCTTTCTCTGTTGAAAATCAATGCTGCATCCTAATTCAGCCTAGTTACATCTTGTTTTCTTCTAGCTTTTGAAAAAAAGGTGCACTTCTAAGTTCTTTCTGTCTTTCAGTTTTGAAGTAATCCAAGCTCATCAGCAGCAAAAGGTCCCCTAAGCTATTTAAAAGAAACTATATTGGAGCAAGAACGTTTCTTGATCACTGTCCTGTGGACTGGTTTGATGAATTTTGATGAAATAAGCTTTAAAGCAAAACACAAATGCACATAAAAGAAAGCACACTGTTTTGAAAGCAAAACAAGCAATTTAATACTTGCCATCTATATTGTAAGGCCATCTTGATCTCTGCAGCACTATGATAATACTTCTGTACTTAAACTAGTTGAGCAGTATTTCCCTGCCAAGCTTTAACTAATCTACACATCCATAAATGGTAATGTGATACTGACAGGTCTTGAAACTGGTTCAGAATAGAGGTAAGGGAAATACCCCTTTCTTCCCTGAATTTATATAAGGATTTTGTTTCGGATATCCTTTTAGAGCTGAGGTGGGCCTTTATAAAGAAGATGGCATTTTGTAACTTGGAAGACTCTTCATTTAAAAGTCTCTAACTTCAGCTTTAAGGAAACTGCTATGGTTTGTCTGAATTCATATTTGACATGAGCTGTTTGGCCACACCAGCATGTTAAGGGCTTGGACTTCCTTCTCCCTCTTATCTGCATATATATTTCTTTTATTAAGAGGTCTCATCTCCAGTAGCTCTGCAAGTCTTTGATATTGACACCTTAGATGGAGAAATATACCACAGGTCTTTGCATTTGATCCTCTGAAGTTGATGAGGGGCCTTCACTCAAACCCATAATTGATTTTCTGTCCCATGCTAGTTAGGTAAGACATCTTGCTGTCAATGGTAGAAACAGATGTTAATGTGCAAGTGTTCAAGCCCCACACTTATATATTGTAGAAGGGAAAAGATTTTTTTTTTCCTGTTATCATGCCTCTTTTAATAATACATGCCATAAAAGAGTTGAAAGCAGTCTGAAAGTCTCTCCTGTGACAATTTTCTGATTACTCTGCAGTCTTTGGAACAGCTTGAGGATTATGCAGTGCTACTACAGCTGGGCAGTAACAGTTGTATTTAGTGAAAATTCTGGGAAATTTTTCATTAAGCAAAGCTGTCATTTGCTTTTGAATTCAAATCTCAAGGTCAAGTTAAGATTTCATCTGATTGCTTTTTAATTTTTTGGTGGGTAAGAGTTCTAAAAGCTCATTTTAACAAATTCTGCATTTTTTTCATCTGTATCTGCATTCTTTTAATTTACCTGGTGTAGGGCAAGTTCAGTTTTAAGTGCATGTTTTAACTTCAAGTACTAAACTGAATTGCATTTCTGTTCTGCTGCATCTGTGTTCCAGCAGAGCATTACTGGCTATAGCATGGCCAATTTTATACTGCTCAGAGATGCACTTTATGCATTGTATGCTTTTGGGGATTTTTCTTAAATATACATCAAGGAAGTTATAAGTAGCACAGACACAGATTCAAACTGTAATTTCTGTTTCAAAGGCCTGTTTTCCAGTGTAGAGATCAGTGCTTAGTGTGTGCATACAAAAAATAAAATCCTCCCTAAAGCTTTGCTTTCATATACTTACAGAATGCCTCCACTGAAAATCAAAGAACTGGTGAGTGAATTTCACTGCAGTGATTAGCTGTGCACATGAAGATTAGAAATTACAGTTTATAGTTGAAGGAATGGAGGGGTAGCAACTTGGGTACTTTTTGGGTTCAGTGTAGTGTGGTTTAAGAATTTGGAAAGGAAACTCATCTCCTGAGAAAGAGAAGAAAATAGAATGAATTCTAGAACCTTTGATACTAATATTCAGCAGAAAAATTAGGATTAAATCCTGCCCCAATTTGAATAAAATTCTATTGAGCAGGGTTCTACCCAGCATACTGATTTCCAGCTTCCTTTGACTAAAGCCTAAAAAAAGATTAAAGCTCCATGGCAACTACTATCTTAACTCCTGACAGCCATAGTATAAATTACATCTTGGAAAAACCTAATACTGAAAAGTTTGATTTAGGTCACAAGTCAGGCTAGGAAATGGAAGGCTTGTAGATGCCACCCCAAACTTCATTGTGTCCCTGTATGGTATCAGTGAGGCAGAGATTTTCATGGGTGGCAAATCGGATACATATGCAGTATGAATAAAAATCTGACAAGTTTTAGGTGTGTAAACTTGTTTCATAGTTCTGGGGGAAAGACTGCAATTTACTTGTGACTGTAACCTTCCAGTAAGGAATACAGCAAGGTTCAAATGGGAGTCAACAGCCCAGATGGGGACAACATGAGGTTGTCACAATAGTTGCATTTGCTGGCAGTGGAGGAACAGCACTGGGTTGGGATTTTTTTGTTTGGTTGCTCTTGAGTTGTATTTTTTCTTGTTTGTTTGTTTGTGTTTTTTGGTGGTTTTTGTGGTGGGTTTTTTGTTGATTTTTTGGGGGGGTTGTTTTGTGTGTTTTTTTGTTTTGTTTTTTTTGGAGGTTTTGTTGTTGTTGGTTTGGTTTTGATTTGGGGTTTTTTTGTTGGTTTGGGGGTTTTGTGTGCGTTTTTTGGTTGGTTTTTTCTTGTTTTTAATGGAGAAGGGAGGGAAATGGATGGCAGTTGTGAATTCATTTGCCCACAGGTATTTCAGTTGTGCTACAGAAGCAGTCTCAGACTTGTGTGGAGATACTGCTTTCTTGTTGTCTGAGGTTAACAATGCATAGGTTATCAGTGGTGGGATTCAATAAAAATGGACATTAAGAGTCTAGAGTAAACAGAACCTGTGGTAAACAACAATGCAAGCTCCCAAATTTCAATTTGCATGAAGATTATCTGGTACTGCTATTTACTTAGTTCCATTTATCTAATGATAGTATGCACCAGCATGGCAGATTCATCTACAGTATGATTACATTTTATGTGGCAATAGAAGGTAAGAATAATTTTGAGTCTTTCCCCTCTTACACAATTAAAATATTTGAAGTAAACTGTAACGGTTCTGGGTGATTTTATGCAAAAAACATTCAATAGATCTGGTGATTATCATACCAGAGTATTCTAGACTCGACTTCAGAAGATGGACTTGCTCCTTTCCAAAGCACTGCCAGAGCAGGTAAGTTAACAGAGATGTGTCCACTCTTACACCCTGTAACTTTTGGCCGTGGTCACTGTGGGGAGGGTCTTTAATGCATTACCTGATGAGGCTTTACAGCCACAAGACTTGTTTTCCTGTAAACATGCTCTGCACTTTTGAAACCTGCTTAAGAATAAAAGATGACATTTTAAGTATATAAACTTTTTTTTTTAGAAAAATCCCAATTTTTTTGTCACACCCTTGTGGCTGTTGCCACAGAGACAAAATTGGTTTGGGGGAAGCAGGTCAGACACAAGTCACATATTTAATAAAATATTTTTTGCTCACAACCCTCTGTCTTGTATTTAATGACTTTTCATCTCTACTTGCTGGCATGAGGTGCAATAGCAGAGAAGAAAGCATCCACAGATTTCAAAGGCTTGACTTTGTGAACTGTACCAGAGTAGCTGAACTGCAGCTTCAGTAACTGGTAACTGTAAAAGGCTGTTAAAACCTAGGAGAATTAAATTAACTGAAAAGAAATTTAAAACTTACTTATAATAATTCAATTCTTGCAGGTTCCTCAGAAGAGGAATGGCCTGACAGTACCCAGAAACATTCCTGCATCAATTCTGTTGCTGGATGAAGGACTTAAAAAAAAATCTCCTGCTATTTTTGGAATACAGCTTTGAGACAGAAGTTTATTCAAAAAACTCAGTAGGAAAAAGTTGTTATTGAGTTAGGGTCACGTTAGTATGCTTGCCACTTGGTAAGGCTCCTCCTTGAGCTTTACAGCCAAAGTAAATCTGCATATAAAGATATATAAAATGTGCTCCAAATATAGTTCCAGTTTTCCTTTTTACTAAATTAGGCACAGATTTTAAATGGAATTACCTGATGAATATAAAAATGACGTTCTTCCATTCAATTTTTAAAGCTGAAACTAAGTTCCTTAGGCTGACTGTGCTTTTAAACACCTTTTACTTTCCCACTTATGTTAACTGATATTATTTTCTAAGAGCTTGTGCCTCTTCACTCTGCCCCTTTCTCCAAAGCTGATGTGCAGACAAGCTCTTCATCAGGTGCTTTATCTCCTATTCAATAGCCTGTAACAGGTAAGATTGAGGTGAAATTTTAAATCATGGCCTTGGCAAAATATGGGATCACCTAGCAGCTTCTGTGTCTGTTCAAACACTGTCTCTATTAAAAAAAAAACCTTAAAAGCCATGAATGCATAATGATGTTGAAACTGGGGGTTTTTTTGCCTTGAATAGCAAAAAAAAGGAGAGAGACTGGCTGCAAGCTCTTGAACAAAAGTGAGGCATGCAAATACTAAGTAATGAGAGGGCAGTAAGTTCATTCCTGTAAGAAACTCCTTGTGTTCTCAGCAAAATGGTGAAGCTTCTACTGAAGGCTTGCTTGCATCCTAACTAAAGTGTTCTAACTGAAGTTATCCAACTTAAGGCTCCAAAATATGGCTGATAGAATCCATGAGATATCATGGGTCACACACATGGGAAGTATTTGAAGCACACAGAAATTGCTATTTCTGCCATGCTTTTGAACAATGTAGGCAGATATTTAATGGAATGAGTTTCAGTTGAAAGTGGTGCTGATATAAACAACTCTACTAAAATAGACTACATAAATAGTTTTGTCATAGTTTTATTTCAATGTATCATTTTAAGCAGTTCTCTGTTTAAACCCTAAATAAAACCCATCAGAGATCACCATGTGAGCTGTTAGGCTTGGCAAGATCACGAGATGGTTGACTGGTCTTCCAGTAGCTCTAAATAAATGACTTGCATTACTTCTCTCAGCTGCCTCTTATTACTACTGTTCATGCATTAAAAATACTAAATTTATTCTAAGTCTTATTGTGATATGAATATAGCCACTGAAATCATGTTACCTTCTTCTGGAATCTCACTGGGTAGCTGGGGATGGCTGGCTGCATTTAGCACTAAATTTTACTAGAGCTCTTTATTTTGTTTGATGCTTGTACCTTCTTCAGCCCAGGGTCTCCCTGTATTGTTTGTGTCACAATGATTAGCTTTTTAGTCCAAAGTGGAATGATCATCATCTACATCAGCTGGGAAAAGAGGGGGTCATTCACAAATAGTTGTACCTGCACTGCTTACTAAAGATGACACAAAAAAGCCTAATTTCAAATAAATTATGCAACTCCTTATCAATGAGAGCCCAACATTCCTGCTCATCTCCAGTTTAGAAGATGAGAACATAATTAGAAACTAAAATATTTGTGTCATTACTTAAAGTAGCAAAAACCTGGCAAGATGACTGACCATGGTTTTATCACAATGAAAGGATACAAAAACCAAAAATTACACAGGAGTAATTTTGTTTAAAAAGATAGGTTGAAGTAATTTTTACAAACATTATAAATCCTTGACTTACCAGCAGAAGCATAAAATATATTATCTTATTCTTTGCATTTTAGGAAGTCACCTTATAAGCATTAGTCAGCTGCTTCATTTTTCCTTTCTGACCAAGTCACATGGTAGAAGAATTTGATGGTTCTGGAGTGTACCATTCATGTAAGAAAAAAGAGGAACATATTCAGAGTTTACCCATTTTCCATCATGACTCCAAACCCAGTTCTCCTGGTACCATATATAATTGTCAAGCAGTACAAATCTGGCTCATTCTTCAGTAATTTTTAAACTTAAAAATTAAAAAAAAAATAGTAATTTTAACTGTCAGATAAACATATCTAATATTAATTTGATACGAGTGTTAAGGAACAGCACTTCAATGATTATTTAATATAGTACAATATTTAATGATAAAACCCCCTAGGATGTGAAGAGATTAAGATCAACATGTTGCTAATTTTGTGCCATAGCAAAAAAAAAAAAAAGCTGCAGAACCCCACCAAATCTTTTGACATTAATAAATAGGAATTCTCTTTTCAGATGTTGAGTAATTATATGCTGTTTCGGAAACCACATTTAAAGGTGGAGGGAGTTCAAACAAACAAGACAGAGAAAAGATATAGAAGACAATGACTTCTAATGATAGAACAGAGCCTAGAAATGAGAGTACTGAGGTCAGGAATCCTCAGTAACGTGAAAGTTTGCTTTCAAGAGGAAAGGGACAATCTGTCTAAGTGAAAAGGACAATAATTAATGTCCCTTGGATGGAGCACTGGAAGTTTAAATAAGACACTAGGGAGAAAACAAAACAAAAAAATGAGCTGTCAATATAGTGACAGTGAACCACTGGAATATATGACTTTGGAATGTAAAGATCTCCAGTGACAAAGATGCTACAAGGCAGGCTAGACAATTATGTTGATTTAATTGTAACTGATCCTGCTCTTGGGCAAGGGAAATGGATTGGATCAGGAGTTCTTGAGCTGTGGGAAGACAGTGACATCCTTGGAGGCCCAGGTAAAGCTCCAGAAGAATTTAATGTGGTATTTCTCTTTCTTCCGACCTTTTCCCTTTGAAGTTCTCTCTGAAAGTCATTTGAAGAGTGTTGTACTTACTCTCAGTCAGCAGGACAGGAAGGGAGCAGAGCCATCAGATTCTCCCTAGCCAGGGGCACATTTTGAGCATTGCCAGTGGCCAGCTGGGGGGACACTTGTTCCATGTTCATTGCATTCCCTTGGCAAAAGTGAACTGAACCGTGGTGAAGGTTATGCTACCCCAGCAGTAGAAAGCTCATGTGGGCTGACCCTTCCCTTTCTAATGAAATTCAGATCCACTACTGAGGAGCATTTAGAGTCATAGGGTGTGAGGAATGGTGTAATTTCTCTGTGGCATCAAAACTTGGGTCAGGGAGAGGAAGTTTCTATTGATACCTGGCAATTCAGGCAGTGGCTGCAGAACACAACTACCCAGGGACAAGATTCTAGCTATTGTACAGAAGTAACACCTACTTGCTGGACTGAAAATAGGGATATATGTATATAGGGCTTGTATATATGAAGGACCTATCCCATTACAGTAGAAAGATAGGCCCAATAATAATAAATTTCAGTACCATTGAAATAAATGACCTCCTAACAAGGATTTTCAGCTCCACTTTCTACTTGCTGCACCTAATTAATAAATTAATAACAAAATAATTATATTCTCTGCAGCCACAGAAAATCTGATGTTCAGATATCTTAAGCAGCAATCCTTCAAGAAACACTGGAGTAACGTTTCACAGTATTTTTTTTTTGGTAAATGTTAATTTTTGGTGGAGGGAACTGGCAAAATGAGAGTATGAATTTTTAGCTACTTATTCAGATAAGATAGTATGTAATCCTTACTGTGCTAATAATTTCTGAGTAGTTTCATGCAAATATTCACTATCCAAACTATTTTTATAAATATAGCAGTCACTTTTCAACATGAAAAGTGCATTTAAACTAAGAAAAAGTAATACTTTGCATTCCTGTTTCTATGTTTCATGGTATGATACAATTGATTTTCTCTTCTTCAGTGTATCAGGAAAGCACCAGATAGGGGCCATTTTAAGTCAAGACAGTAATAGTAGAACGAGGATAGATGGGCTGGTTTCAAGAAGGAAGAGCTGGCACAAGGCTTGCACACTGAACTTAGAGGCACGGTGCACGTGGTATGAACCCACTGATCTAAGGAGGGGCAGATCATGTGGCAAGTCACAAGCTCAAAAACTTTTCTACAGATTTGTCTGCATTTTCTATCTTATATCTAATTAAAATATGCACCCTTTTCTCAATCTTAGCATATTTACTTACATAATTAGTTAAATGGCATTAGTGGTGGTCAATGAACCTTAGCACCAAATAAACCTCTAGGCTAAGTCCTTTCATAAGGACATAAAAATTTTTTGCATGTGTACACATATGCACTTGTCATAACTTCTTCAGCTGATCTGTCTGTTGACCAAATGCAGTGATGGCTGAGAAAAATCAAAGTGAATCATGTCAAATGAACACAGGGCTGAGAATACCTACATCAGGTCAGATAAAATGCTCATAGTAAAGCCAAGCACAGCCCACTGGTGATACAGGCAGCTGACAGTAGGTAGCAAAGATTATTAAAAATCTTTGCAAAGCTGTGAAAAAAGAAATTCTGCTTACAAAAAATGAAATTATACGATTCTTATTACAATTTAAACACGATCTTCAGGAAGAAAAACAAGATTTCTTGATTTGAAATTTAACCATCAGTGTAAATTAAGCAATTTAAAAGTAGCCTTAATTATGGTTATGACTCCAGAACAATTACCTATTTTAGACCTTTCTGACACCAGATCATAATGGAAACTATGGAGTGAAATCAATACAGAAATAAGTGGCATAATAATTAAAAATGGAAGACAAAGTTGGACAAAACAGCTTCTCAAATTTCTAACAGTTGTTACTTAACACATTAAGCAGACACAGTAAGCAGAACAATATTTTGTGAGCTGAGAGAAACTGTATAAACTTGATCCATTAGGATATTGTTTTGTACCTTTTCACTTTTTCACCTTCACTCAGCAGGAAGGATGTAAATTTACCTAATATGTCATCACTACAAATGTAAGGCTTCTGGAAAACCTGCTTCCTTCTCATCCTTTGTGTATTGTAAATACATGGTGGCAAACTGCACCTAAAGTAAGTATTGTGCACAGCAGTGGTGGATTAAGCCAAAACATGTTGTCTGTAACTCCAGACTTCAAGAGGTAAATGGAAGTAGTGAGGAAAACTGCCCATATGTTTACCTTCCCTTAATCCAGGACTGCCTTGTCAGTGAAGAAAACATGGATGACAGATGGAAAAAAAGACTGGAAACTACCAGTTTAGACTGATGCCTAAAGAGACAGTAATGCTACTGAAATAGTATTTAAGTGAGGTCAGTCAAAATCCCTCCTTCCCACTTCTCAGACAGCTTGAGTCACTAATTCTTGCAGTTGAAGGAATGAAATAATTGCACATCAGTCTGGTCTTCATCTCTTTGATCTCCCTGCTTCCATACAAGGACAGTCTGGCTTTGAGAAAGGTTACAATGAACTCATTTAGTTATTCCAGTAATTCATATTTCAGTGTAAATCCATGGCCTGGACAACTGATGTTTCAATTTCAGCTCTGCAGTGTTACAGAAGTTAAAATTGTCACTTGTCTCTCTTTTGCTCATTGTCCTATTGGGTGGAGCCTGCTGGTACAGCTCCCTGGTGGCCTTTGACTGAAGATGGCCTGCCAGAATAGGTTGCTCAGGAGTTTTCTTTGTATTGCAGCTCAGCCAACTCTTTGCAAGCCCAGCCTCTAAATTCCCAACGACAAAAAGGTCCCTGGCAAAACATCAGGATTCTTTGATACCACATGAACCATGTTCTGGGAACAGCACCAAAAGATCTTATCCAAACATTTCTCACAGGCCTCACAAACACTGGGGAAAACCAATTCAGTCCAACAGGCACAGGGAAGAATGAGTTGCATCTTTCTGCTCCAGTGAGGCCTTTATTACTATTAGAAGGTTTTATCTCCAGGAAGCAACTTCTTTTGTCTCCCTCTGTTTCTGGAAAATGCGGCCTTAGCTCCCATTTCAGATCCCACAGTAGCTTTGAAACTAAGAAGTAAAGCTGACCTTAACCAGACTTAAAGTTTCTACTCAGTTTCACAATACACCATAAAGAATTGCTTATTTTCAGATCTGAACTTTGTTTAGAGACTTCCATGAGTATCTGATGGATTTTTTAACCCTTTGTGCTAATAAATATTGTGACTCAAGAAAATGAAACTAAGACGGTTGACTGAACAATCATTCTAATTAAAAGTGTTTAGCAGTTAGTTGTATGGAGAGTGAACATATGGTTTGTTCTATATATAAAACACTGTGGATGCTGCAGTCAGTGCCAGAGACAAACTCCTACCTATTCTCAGAGAGGCCAAGCAGTAGTCCTCCCTCAAGAATCCTGTACTCTTTACTTTGGCAAGGAACGATGTAATGACCTGATTGTATCTTCACACACTTTTTCAAGAGGTCATAAGTTAACAGAGTCTGGTAAAAACATATTTTAAAAATGCCTTGCCTGCTTTGTGCAATTAATTATCTAAAGACCTGTATTGTTTAGTTAGGTTTTACAGAAATGTAAAAAAAAACCAAATCCATAAGCGTGCACATCCCCTAAACTTAGTTTCTGAGTAAATTTGTGTTTAGTACCTGAAAAATGAGTGTTAGGGAATCTGGAAGAGAGGCATTTCCCTTGTTTGTAGAGACAAAGAGTTTTGTATCCCTCATCAGCACAATTTCAAAGCTTTCTACCTTTTCCATTCTAACAGCATGGCATTCTGATTTCCCTGTGTTTAACACTCTAACCACTGCAGCAGTGAGATTACTGCATACATCTGAGGCAAAAAAAACCCCAAAACATTCATAAGTTATGACTAGTAATTATTCTGCCCATAGAATTGTCACCATTGTGTTTTAAAGTTTGACATGGCTTGGTTTATGAACCTTCTGACCAATTCTAGACAGTGATTGCCAGTTCCCCAGCACAGATGTATATGTATCCAGTTGCAACACAGGGCTGAAATCCTGGCCTCACTGAAACCAGTGAGAAGCAGGAGTTCACTGTTGGAGTTCTGAGCTTTCCTAATTAAGAAAAAAAGTCTTTTTTTTTGCTATAATTTGGCTGAGACAGGACATTTTTTAAAACATGCCATGGTTTTATGATTTTAATGCCATCAAATACATGTATTAATTTCTTATTATTTATAAAAAGATCTAAAATGTACATTCAATTATAGATCTTTGATATCATTATTTAGTTTACTGTTAAACTATTGAAATAGAAACAGAAGCTTGAAGCCAGCACTGAAAATCATATCTTGGTTTCCAGAGTGTGGAGATTTTTAGGACTAGAATACATTTTATTGATAAGGAGCATTTGTAACATTTGGAACTTAATTTAAATTATATTAAAATTCCACCAAAAATCCACGTTAAATTTGGTTTGTATCTCTTGTATTCTCACAAGCGTGAATACACTTATTCACAACTTAAGCCCATCTCCTTTGTCACATGATTTATTCCAGAGCATTAAGGTTACTTGGTATTAATTTAATTAACCAAATGGCATGCTGGTTTTCATTGCAACTTTGTTACAGATGTTCATATGAAACAGCAGGAAATTAAATCATGTACCATAGTAAAGTAGAAGAGATTATTTAAATAGAATATGGAACAACAATAACAATAGTTTGAAATTTCCATTTGCATGATCCTTTCAGAAATTAATCAAACTCAAAGAAACAATTCTCCTTTTTTAAGAAATGGCAACAGAAATGAAACCACTCACCTCCAGGGTGAACAGAAAGCAACTGGGCCATATACCTGTGGTCTTCACATTTGAGAGTATTATCTCAGTAGTGTCTGCAACATGGATTAATGCCATGAGATGATAGATCAGACAATTAATGAAGCAGGTGCAAATTAAGTCATTGCAGCAACCCTGAACAGTGTGAGAGCAGACAAAGGTGCTAACACTGCAAGGTTCTACTTGCTGCTCTGTAAGGAACAGCAGAGCTGCTCGTAGCAGGAGGGAGTCACTTCACAGCAGCAATTGTTTTAAATTCTCTAAGAGTACTTGAAAAGAAAACATGCTCTGTCAAGAATATTTTAAGGTCAAACTTATGTCAGGGTAAAGTGAAGGCAGCCTGGCTGACCCTTTTGGAAGTAACAGAGTAACACAGGATTTGCTCTTGGAGCAACTGCTGGGCATGATAGGATGCAGGTACCAGAATCTGGAAGGTTTAATGGAGGTGTAAAAGAGCTGAAACCTCCTGCCTTCACACAAAACCCAGCTGGATGAAAAAACTGTGGGTAAAAGCCCAGACTTTTAGGAAGAATTAGACACCTAAAGTTGTTGAAAGGCTTCCAGTGTGATTTTCAAAAACTCCAGAAGAATTTAGAAAAGATGCCCTTGAAGGCCTCATGGGCCACTGCCAAAATATTTTTTAAAACTGTGCACAGCTTCCTTTTCTGAAGAAGCAAGAATAAAGTTTCTAAACATTTATTAGCTAAAGATCACAGGGAAGCAGTCATTAGTTACAGCTTTTCCCCGAACAGCAGCCACAGAATCCCAACATATAAATTTAACAATCACATCTCCTTTGCTAGCACTGAATACCCTGGCTTCTTTTCGATTTCTGTACAAAAGAAGAGTTAATTAAAACAGGAAAAAAATACCTGTAGCATTAATGTATCACACTACTAAATAAAACCTGGAGACTTAAGTGCATGTACAAAGAAGACTGAACTGTTTCCAGATGTGTATGCTCAACCCAAGCAAGAAGTATGTGACAATGTCAGGTCTATACTGTCAGAATCAGCTAGATGAGCAAGGTGCAGAATAACCCCCACATGCTCTGATGCAGCCAGATTTGGACTTTTCATACCAGCTATAACATGACTGGGAAGGGGAGGACTGCTCTGGCAGTGACAGTTCAGGAATAAAAACTACCACATTGCTAAATACTCTAGTTAACAGCATATTTTAATGCTATAAAAGAGTGTCATGTATGGTAGTTAGGATTTTTAATGTGGTTTGATTTTGCTATTTTCAAAATATTTTGCCCCATCTCCTGTCTCTGCCTGCACTGACTCTAGATGCAGGGTTCTTATGATTTGCTGTCCTCTCAGTGTCATCACCATCTGCAAATCTAGTTTTATATACTTCAGATGTTCCAGTGATAAAAAACAGGACTGAATAAGGACACCAGCAGACACTTTGGATGATTCCCTTTACAATTTCTTGTATGTATGGTCTATTGCTTCCTTCCTTTTTCATCCATTTTCTTTCTGACACTTTGTCTTAATTCGTAGCAATTAACTCCTGGATTTACCTTTGCAAATTATTGCTGTCTTTGATACAGAGTATTGCCAGTGACATTTGAAAAATCAAATTAATGTGAGTGGCAGACACTTGTCCTAAACCTCATCATTCAAGACCTGTCAAACATACTGCATAAGTAATTATGATCATCCTTTCCTAGCATTATATGCTATAGAAGTGGTCACCCTTAGAAAACCCATCATTTTTTTACAAGACTACAATATTTACACAGCAAAGATTATAATGAACCCCAAGCTGACACTGGGAATATGACATCAACTGAGAGAACACTCCTGCACTGCATTAGCACAAATCTAGTTCTCAGAAAATTCAGTTTGACAATTTCAACAAACATAAAGCTGCATGCCAGACTGGTGGATCAAACCAGGAAAGGATGCCCTTCAAATTATGTTCAGAAGAAATACCTGAGTAGCAGTTTATTAGTGGAAGATATAGAGGGTTGCTGAAGAGATGAGAGAACTCAAACCTACAAAATTTATCCTTGGAATCCCTTATAAATTTGGATTTGGTTTCTATAATGACAATATATCAATTATACAGCAATGGAATAAATATAAAGAAATTATTAACAGACCTGACTTCTCAAATAGGTAATGATGGAAGGCTGATATTCAGTTGAGTTATGAAGAGGAACTTTTTAATCCTGAATTCTCAGTGGTGAAAAAAACTTTTTACCAGTCTATAAACACATAGAATATAATCTTTCACTGAATTTCCTGATGTAGGTATGGAGAAATTCCTGTGTATAGTAGTATCTGCTGAAGAAATGAGTATTTCATGCAGCAACTGGCATGAGTCCATCAGATAAAAACCTTGAAATAATAAAAAAAAGATAGAGAGCTGAGTATATTTCCTGAGTTTATAGCTGGCATGTGTTCCTTTCCCTTTCCTGACCTCAGAATGAAGTATGAGGCAATACAATTCTAAGGAGAAGGGAAGTCAAATAAGAAAACAGAGAATGTGAAAGTAAAATCCACACACAAAACAAAAGAGAAAATAAATCCAAACTAGAGAGAGAATTGAAACAGATTGAAATGACAGCAGGAATGAAATCCAGAGAGAGAAGTAAAAAGATGTCAGAAATAATTAAGAGAAGCATAAAAAGTAATAAGAAAACCCCTAAAAATGCAAAGTGAAGGGCCATTTTATAGCTAGTTAACTTCTGAAAGAAATTATAATGTAACATGTCTCATCTTCCAAAAAAGTTGTGGAATTTTCTCCTGTTCTATTTTCTTTAATAAAGAAAATCCTTAAGTGGACATAGAAAGTGTGTGTAATTTATCCAACAGCTACTGCTGAGAGACACAATTGTAAACTGCATAATTTAAGGTTTGTTTCAGTTTTGAAATTAATGAGTCTCTTGCTAATATTTTTAAAATTTTTACCTTTCTCATTTTTTACATTTGACAGATTCATTCCCATTGAAATGTTGGAAAATACCTATTAAGAGTTCTGACAAGTTACCCTATTATTAACTCAATTCATAAGCAAAATAAATACAGTAACAAATCATCCTTTCTGAAATGCTGAAAAAAAAAGGATAATGAGCCCTTCATAAGTTAGACATTTAAAAAAAGGTATTAAAACCTCATGCTCCAGTGTATAAAGCAACCTCTGAGAGAGGAAGCCATTAAGCAAAGTCCATGAGATAGGAATTTGATATAAACTGTCTTGTACCTTCCTTTGAAGGACATGACAAAATACTGTCAAGGAACAGAAACCTGAGCTAAAACTGAGGTTACCTGATGAGACTGTTACCATTTTTGCAAGACAAGATTTCGAAACTGAAAAAAAATGCCACAGGAAGTCTAAGAGGCCGTTAAGCCATAATTGGTAGTGTAGAAAGCAAATTTAACTACTACCTAGGGAAGTTTCTGTCTCCTGTCAGTCACAATTCTCATGACCAACAGATTGACCATTTTGCAAAAGTCAAAGGATGTCATGGCAGTGAAAAATACAAATGACATGAGCAAATAGCAGAGGCACAGTAGGGACCAGCTTTCTATATAATTGCTCAGCTATAATTAGCTGTGTGAGCTTTCCTGCCTTTTGTGTATAAAGAAATCAACTCCACCTTTTGTTTTTGTTTGTGTGGTGAGCTACAGCTCAGAAATGGTACAAAAAGCTGTTCTTGACCACCTCTCAGTTGTTAATCTCTATGTCTCAACATCTATTTATTTCTCCATGATGACATCCCAAGTGCAGAAGGAAATGTGTAGAAATAAGCCCATTTGCTCACAAGGACCAGCACTCCTCCCATACTCTAAGTCAAAGGAAGGTGTTTTTTTTATGAAATACAAATTGATCTTATGATTTAACAAACTAGAACTAGAACAATAAATCCCCTTTCACCCTGACCAATTGTTTACCAAAAATAAACACCCCAAGGAGTTCCTGCTGCATTGCCCACGTCAGTACTGGCATACTGTTTGTAGTCAAGAATTTTGAGAGATTTCCTTTTAAAGACTCAGAGAACCTATTCACACTTGCTTCTACCTGGCCTAATTTTCTTAGGGATGACTAGTTTATCCTCAGTTATTCCTATTTTGTACAATTCTGGTGTCTTTATTCATGTTACAAGAAGAACAGCATACATAAAAACCAAAGAATGATGACATGTACATGACAATGTTTTGCTTTGCCTGCTCTGACACTGAAGTGAGGGTTCCCAAAAGAGGTAATAACTTAGCATAGGGAGGCAGAATTAATTCTGACCTGGTCACCATCTGCTCCCAAGCTAACTTGAGGACAAATGCCAAATCCAAAGCTCTGTGAAGTGTAAGAGATTACTTTCACCTGGCAACCTCCTGGGTATTTAAAGTTGCTCCAGATTGGATTTTAGGAAAAATTTCTTCACCAAAAGGGTTGCCAAGAATTGGAACAGGCTGCCCAGGGAAGAGGTTGAGTCACCATCCCTGGAGTTATTTAAAGGACATGTAGCTGTGGCACTTAGGGATGTGCCTCAATCATGAACTTGGGTTAATGGTTGGACTCTATGATCTTACAGGTCTTTTCCAACCTAAATGATTGTATGATTCTATGAAAATCAGACTGCTCTTGGCTTCAGCTCCCTCTGGTGGGTAATGCATACTCCAGAGACCAGCAATTACTGCTAAAGGTAACCACCAAAAAATGAAAGAACCTGCAAATTGCTATATTTTTCTTAAAATACACATAAATACACTGGATGAACAATGATTACAACAGAGACCAGAATTAAAGCTGCAACTTCACACATTTGTGCTGAGAACTAGAAAATACAAAGTTCCTGTCAGAACAGAACTCCCTTTGAATTCGGAGAAGAGATTGGGGTTTCAGTCCAGGCAGAAACTGATTTTCAGCATCTAACACTGATTAAAATTAAGAACTAGTTAAACACAATTTGTTTTTATGAGAACATTCACTTGGATTTCTGTTCTTGACTGATACTTTGACCTGTCCTGGTTTCAGCTGGGATGGAGTTAATTTGTTTCCTGGTAGCTGGTGCAGTGCTGAGTTTTGGATTCAGTATGAGAATGATGTTGATAACACACTGATGTCTGGTTGTTGCCAAGCAGTGCTTACTCCAAGCCAAGGACTTTCCAGTGTCCCAGGCTCTGCCAGTGAGGAAGTGCACAAGAAGCTGTGAGGGAGCATGGCCAGGACAGCTGGCCTGAACTGGCCAAAGGGATATTCCACACCATGGAATGTCATGTGCAGGACATAAACTCAGGGAAAGTCGGTCAAGGGCCACTGATGGCTGATCAGGGACAGGCTGGGCATTGGTCAGCAGGTGGTGAGCAACTGGACTTTGCACCTCTTGTCCTTCTTGGGCTTTATTACTCTCTCTCCTTTTCATTACAGTTATTTTTATTATTAGTAGTAGTAGTAGTACACTTCCTTCTTTTTCAATTCATCAACTGTTCTTATCTCAACCCATGAGTTTTGGGGGTTTTTTCATGATTTTTTTCACCATGGGGAATGGGTGGAGTGATCGAGCATCCATGTGATACTTAGTTACTGGCTAGGATTAAAGCACAGCAAAGGCATAAAGTTTGATGCCCTTTCTAAAAAGCATTTTGTTGTCAGGATTAAAAAAATATTCATTATTTGGCAAATCTCACACCCAAGAGATTCTTCATTTGTTAAAAGGAATTTAGTTTCAGTGAAAAAGAAAACTATGCTTTTAAATCTGTGGTATCTTACCTACAAAACATATATGCCCACATATTTATCTGCTGAAATAACTGAAACTTACAGAATATTTTATAATTTATATACTTGGGCACAAATCTAAGTCCTTCCACAAGAACAATGTGCAGACTGTATGGCAGTATTCCAAATACATCAGTTATGATAATGGCAACTTGTGATAATTCTTATGTTAAAATAAAATCAATAATCTCTCCTCTACAAAATAGTACTTAAATTTTGATTACCTCATAAAAATGAATGGAAATGTTGCAAACATCAGCAATTTGATAGAAGACGCTTAGAATGAATCATACTTTTCTGCTCTCACAATAAATCAAACTTTAGTTCTTGCATCTCTGTGTTGGATTTCTTTCATTCAGAAGCTTGCTTGTTGGTCTGAATCACATACTGACAGCTGTTTTGGAAAAAAAAACCCCAATATTCTCATCAGAAAACTGCATATCAGAAAACTGAGTATGAGAACATTTGGGATAAGAATGGTCATGTAAATTCATGCTCTTCAATGGACCACAACCATACTGTTCAGGCTGAGGACCAACTTAGGCAACTGTATAGCCTGTTCATTAAATTGCTCATGGAATTACATCACATTTAAAGACAACTCAGGGGATGAGAGGCTGGACATGACCTGGCAATGTGCGCTGGCAGCCCAGAAAGCCAAACATGTCCTGGGCTGCCAAAGCAGCGTGGGCAGCAGGGCAAGGAAGGGGGTTCTGCTCCTCTGCTCTGCTCTCATGACACCACCTGGAATGCTGCATCCAGCTCCGGGGTCCCCAGCATAAGAAAGACATGGACCTGTTGGAGCAAGTCTAGGGGAGGGCCACAAAAGTGCTCAGAGGACTAGAGCACATCTCCTATGAAGAAAGACTAGGGGTTGGAGTCGTTCAGCCTAGAGAAAAGAAACTTCTGTGGAGATCAGATTGTGGCTTGTCACTGCTTAGAGGGAGCTTCTAATAAAGATGGGGACAAATATTTTAGCAGGGCCTATTGTCCTAGAATAAGGGGTAATGGTTTTAAACTTAAAAGCATAGATTCAGCCTGAATATAAGGAAGAAGATTTTTATGATGGGGGTGGTGAAACACAAAAACAGATTGCCCAGAGAGGTGGTGGACGTCCAGTCCCTGGAAACATCCAAGGTAAGATTGGATGGGGCTCTTTTGAAGATGTCATTGCAGGGGAGTTGGACTAGATGACCCTCAAAGGCCCCTCCCAACCATTTTATGATTCCTTGATAACTAAGCTGCAGGCATGTGTTTTACATCACAACTTTCATTCTGAAAAAAACTGTAGAACTTACAAAAGACATTTCTTTTTTATGAATATTTTTCCCCTTTTAAAAAAAGGAAACTATCAAACTCTCATGTACAAATAAGAACTTGATACCAGAAGCTCTTCACAAGATATGTACTTTTAACTGGAATTCTAAGCAATGGATAAAAACCCCTAGAAACCTCTTCCAGAATTATTTTAATTAGCTCCTCTCCTCTTCTGCTGCTTCATATGTTTGCACTTACATTAAGTAACATAAGGTTTTTATGAGGTGAGGGGCTTACATGCAAGTCATATACAGTACAGACAGACATGTTTGTAGACATGTAGGACTGAATCCCCCATGTGGTCTCTGCTGGCTAATTAATCTGGAAATTTCTGAATCCTTGTGCTCATGCAACATGGACTGGGGATAGAGCACATTTGTAAGGCCGTGCTTACAATACTTACAGTTCTGTGCTAAGAAAGAAGTACTAAGTGACTGCATTAGCTCTGATGTACAACTGCTTTGAACCTCAGAGAAAATATCTGATTTTTCTTTGTTCTTAATATAAAACCCAGAAAAGATCTGTTCGTAAGAAGCTCATGGAATCTGTGGCTTTGCTGTTAAATTATTATTGTGTTATTAAGACTACTCTGCAGTAGTCATTTTATTCTCTGCAGTTAAATAGCATTTCACAGCATGTGTTTTATTTTGTTTGGCCAAACTCCAGGCTTTCTGGTCCTCTAGTAGAGCCTAAAGAGTTGCCTTCAGACTGTAAAAAGAGTTACATGTAAGTGGATTAAAAAGCACATTGAACAGGAAAAGGCATTTAGGTTATTGAGAAGTAATGTCTATTTTACATATTTATTACAGTGGTAACCCTCTCACTAAAGTATAGCTTGTCCTACCACGAGATCCTGAGGAGTGCCAAAACTGATGATGTCTTCTAACATTTTATTACCAAAACTAATCTGTCCCCGTCTTTTAGGAAATAATGTATTGCTGATCATTCTGGCCGAATGCCCTTCTCCTAATTTTGGGTTTCTAGTCTCACCTGTCTCCAGAAGCTCAGTGGATGCTTCCTCTCTGAGAGCAAGTGGAACATACTCTTGAAATATGTTATGCAGTTTCTGGAAAGTGCTCAGCCATTTGCTCTTAGCTTGCTGCCTGTGAGCAGATCTCTGCTGAAAATATCCCTGAAAAATGTGTTATGAACATGACTAAAAGACAAGCTGTGAGAACATACTGGAAAGTTAAGAAGCTGCTCTAATCATAAAACATGATTAAAGAACACCATTACTTCAGGTAGGTGCAGCTCTAGCCTACCAGATTGTTGCACAGTTTGGCAGATGGACAGATATGGATTTGAAACTTATGACCTCTGTTTTAACAAGTATGTATCTCAACTGGGAAAGTCACACCATCTCTAAGAGGGGATAAAATCTCATATGTCTATTTGATGACAGTGTCATCAATAAAGGCTCAGGGAATATTTTCCCTCTGATAATATCTTCCAATGCTGTACTTCATGCTATAATGAGAAAAGCACTGCTGCTCATTTAAATATACGATTCATTTGCACGATAAAATGTTGAAGGAAACTCTTCAGACTCAGTATTTTTTTAATGTAAGTGCTTAGCAATTAGATTTCCATTAATTAAAGAAGTGAATCACCTTCAGATTAATGAAGAATAAATTAATCTCCTTAACAGATTGGAATGAAATGCATATTTATTCCTTTACCGAACAACTTCCGAACAGAAAGAATTCAGCACTCACCTGGTAGGCTGCAGCTTGTAAGTACTTGCAACAAAATGGACACGAGCAGAGCAGATTTCAGGTTACTCAGGGAATTAGTAAGTGAAATCTCCTGGTAAAATGTTTTTGCTGGTGCTGGGGTCCATCAATGCTGGTCACTTTTTAAACATCACCTCCTAAGAGCACAGGAGCAACAATTCCCAAATGTCGGAAGTCAGACAAGGCAGAAGGCTAGTGTGGCTGAACAGGGACCTTTCCTTGCAAATAAGGTGAAAAAAGGGAAGGTGTATGCCCAGTGGAAGCAAGGTCAGGTGACATGGGAAGAATACAGAGATGTTTCTTGCCACTGTAGGGAGAAATTTGTGTGGCCAAAGCTCAGCTGGAGTTGAAGTTGGCCAGAACTGTGGGGGACAATAAAAGGTTTTTGTCAAATATATTAATGGCAATAGGCAGTGAAAAATAATGTTGGCCTGTTACAGGTTGAGGATGGTCGCCTCCCAAACAGGGACAGGGACCAGGCAGAGGTGTTTTAATACATTCTTTGTCTCTGTCTTTAACACAGATGATGGACCAAGGGGGTTTCAGTGCCATGAGATGGAAGACCAGGGCTCATCTTGAGAATGTTCAACTCCCAGTTGACCCTGAAGTTGAGCAGGATCTGCTGCTTCAGCTGGATCCCTAAAAATCCATGGGGCCTGATGAGAATCATTTGAGAATCCTCAAGGAGCTGGCTGATGTCATTGCAAAACCTCTCTTGATTTTTGAGTGGTTTTCAGAATCCAAAGAGATCCCAGTGGATTGGAAGCTGGGTGACATTGTCCTGATTTTCATAAAGGGCAAGAGGGAGGACCCTGGAAGCCACAGGCCTGTCAGTCTCATTTCAGTGCCAGGTAAAATACTGGGAGATACTGAAAAACACCTGGAGGACAGTGCAGCCATCAGTCCCAGCCAGCACAGCTTCATGAGAGGGAAGTCCTGCTTGTCAAATCTGATTTCCTTCTATTTCAGCTTCTTTCTATTACCTTCTATTGAGGGATGAAGATGACACATTAAACAGATCCTGCTCATCTGAAATGTTTGAGTCCAATTCTCTGTTAGAATTAACTCTATTTATACTTTTGATGATTTGCCAGTTCCCAAAAAGTGTTGAGTAACACCTGCCTGATTACCATCTGTCTGCATACTTTTTTGGTCAGAATTATCTCTTTTGATACCCCATGAGATGCAACACAACAGTGTCTGCTTTTGCATTATTTCAGTTAGGTTAATTCTTCCAATTACACCTTTAAGTAATTATAATATTTTCTTTCATAATATTACTGAGATGATGGGATCATCAGGCTTTTGCCCCATAAAACCTGAAAACAATGGAAAAAACCCACATATTCAAGGACACAAATACAAACCTAATCTACGTACAGCACAAACCTACCAGGTTTCTTATGGTGTGCATCAGTCAAGACTTTGTAGTACTGTCTCTTCCTCTTTTACATTCTAGATTTACAATATGCCCTTTCTTTTTACATACCAAAACCAACAATGCACTTACTATACCCTAAAAGTATAAATTCAATAGAATTCCAAAATTAGAAACAAATATGTGGAAAACCTTACAACAAATCTTCAGTATCTCATCTCTGATACTTCTTCAAAATTTCCAGATGTAGTGAAACATGATGGTGATAATTTCTGACACCACCTGGAAGCCCCCACCTCAGGTCCATCAGCTGGAGTTACAACCTCTTTCTTTACAGTAGTTGTATAATTGAGGATAGCATTCTTCCATTAATGCATTTCTTTCTGCCTCTGATTCTAGCCAAATAAGTATAGTGAGATCAGGTTGTTGTAACTTAAAAAAAAAATCATTGCAGTTTTGATTATTTTGCTGTGTTTGATGGCAGAAGTTTTGAATGAGTCAGAGGATAAATACTTCTCAAATAAGACAGATATTCTTACAGATATTCTTATTCTTAATCTTAGTACGTTGATAGCTGAAGTAATATCATGTAATGACATACCTTACCAAGATTGCGTTTCTATGCACATGTATAGCAAATCACATTTTAATCATTCTGCTTACAAGACACACATTTAACTCAAGATTTAAATACTGATGAGCTGGATTTAGATTTGCAAAATGTACATCTAAATCCAAATCTTGTGCACTTCCCTTCCTTCCAGCAGAGAAAATTCTGAGATTGCAACACTCAAAACATTAAACTACTCAGAATCTTGCAGAAAAGATGCAGCAAGGCTTTAGAGTTGTGTCCACTTCTTCACATAACAGAAATTGCATTTGCTTGATATACCAGAATCCCACAGCTTCAAATCAAAATTTCTAGATTTGTTCCTGTGTACAACTTTTTTCTGGTGACGTTCTTTCCTCCCCTCAAGGGTTTACTATTAACACTTTAAAAAATATTTTATAATCTTTTAAAATACCTCAAGCAATATTTTAACATACAGAGAAATAACATATGTTTATCAATTGTAATTTTTAGAAGACTAATCAACCATGTTCTTAAGGCTCCAGATTCAAGATCCTCCTTCCTTCTGCCACTCTTCACTTCTACTGTCATCTTTTCTCCCTGAACAGATATCCAAAGAAGTTGAGTATTTGCTCTTCATATTTAGCATGTGTCTCCTCACAGACTAGCTTTCTCATTTCCTGATCTTGCAAGACAGTGACCTGCCCTGCTTCCTCTGTGTTCATCAGTACAGCATCTAACAGAGTAGAGCTTGTGTCTGTGAAACAAAGATTACTGTGATGATCACAAAGAGATTCTGCCCAATTCTTACCAGTCAGAGATTGTAGTAGAGGTCCCAAGTACATACATTTAAAATGGTAATGACAAAATAAAACAGGAATGACACATTGTACCTTGTGCATTATATTATATACAACATGACACATTATCTTAACTCATTCCAGGCATGAGGCATAAATACCACTCAGTAGTTTCTATTTTCTTCCTCCCCTACCCAATACACCTTTCTGTATAAAAGCTATGAAGGAAACACACAGTGATGCTGAGTACCTTTTTTTGCCCATTCTAGGAAGAAAACAAGGGAGGGATATTACCTGTAGGAATGCCCCATGAAAGTACTAGAGAACAGTCATCATGCCGTGAAATCAGGAAACACAAGGTAACTGTTCTTGCTCATCTGAACAATTAGTTACTTTACACATACACATAATAAGCTAATGTATCACCTGCACGTTCAGCATTTTAAATATCTAAAAATGAAGTTAACAAAAAAAAAATACAGAAATAGTGGATCCATCTTAAGATAGGGTACTACAATAATCTTGTAGAACTTCACCATTTTAACGTTTTCAGACTGATTGTAAACCAAGTCCAGACAGCCTTTGTTGACAGCATACAGGTGGAATTTCTTTCATCCAGAGCAGTAACATTGTATCTCCTCTCATTCCCTCAAATGAAAAGGGATGGAGCTAGAGCTCATTAACAATAGATTGGAATATGCACTGACTTCTGTAACAGAAATTCATTGAAAGGAAGGGTTAAATCACATGGACTGTAGCTGTAAAGCTAAAATTATTCATAAGCATTTTTAAGTCCCAAATCTACCACATGAAGATGGACTCTGAAGCAGACTAAACCACTCAGATTCAGTCAGTTTTATTAAAGCAAATTCATTTGCCTCAATACCTGGCCATCCTGTTCAAAGGTCCACTTTGTTCCAAGGACAGCTCTGTTACTTTATTTGCTTTCACTAAGTGAAAACTTTTTTCTCTTTTCAGCCTTAGAAGAGTACTAAAACTCAGTTTTTATATTGCTTTCCCACTAACAGGGACACTAGGAGGAAAAGCACCATCTGTTTGGACTCTACTGGGGAAAAAAAACAACCCACAAACAAACCCAAAAAAACATGTAGTCCCAGAAAGAAAATCTTCCTATGAATTCTTTTTTATATAAACATCACATAGGCAGCTTTAATTTTGGCACATCCTTACTTCTGAGTAGGATTATTTCCTTTCCTTTAGCACAATTTTAATTTTGGAAATAAATTTCTATATGACATCCTGTACTTTTATTGACTAAAGACATATGGCATGAGGAGGGGAAAGGAAAATCATAATTATGCAATATACCAGTTAACTAAAACCTGGTAATACTCTAGTGCTGTTCTTCCCAGAAAAATATAAAACTGATAATGCTGGGCAAAATTTGTTAACCATCTACAAAACTGTGTACTTTTTATCAATGTGCTCCTACCTTTTCCCTGAGCTATTGTAAAATCTGTGTCTTCAAGGTCAATTGAAGCATCATTTTCACTACAGGTAGAGATCAAAGAGGTGAAGCAACTCTGCCCTCAGAGACACCCACACAACCTCACTCCTCTCCAGTAAGGCTCTGTAGTTACAGCTTGGCTTTCCCTCTCATTGCTATGACCTTATCCCTCTCACAACATAAACAACTTGTAGTAGCTAACTGCAATAAGATTTTTCAAATTTCTGCTTATTTTTAACATGAATACTTTAAACACAACCTCTGTAGGAACTACAGGCATGAATGCTCAGACACAGCAGTGAGGGACAGCTATGTAACATTTTCAGCGTGACACAGGACACCAGTGCCTGGATGTAGATTTTCGTATGTCTTGTGTAATTAAGCCATTTGGAGTCACTCCTCACTTTGCTCTGAATGAAGGAGGGAGAGGACAAACAGTTAAAGATTTTCCAGTGCCTAGTCAATATGATTTGTCTTAAGTTATTTCTGAGAGTACAGCAGGCTTTAGAGGCTGCTTACATGGACTGAGAAAGAGAATAACAGGAAACATAACAGTCAGGCAAACAGAAATTCTTCTCGCAACCACAAACAGACCCATTCTGAGATTAAGCCAAATCCATGTTGGTGAAGGAAACCAGAGCAACAGAAAGAAAATCTACAATCGTCTCAAATTTAGCTTTTGTTTTGTTGTAGTGTCCTGCAGCAATGAAAGTTTATCCTCTATGCTCTTCTAGTTTTGCATACAAGGATGTTTTCCCCCATGCACTTCCTCCTCCAATCCACCCAGAATTCTCACACTTCTGGTATTTTCTCTGTTGAATGAACATCTCCTCCCCACTTCATTCTGCTGTTAACTGCAGGAGCTTAGAGTGCCATACTGTTGAAGGAAAAAATTTCCAAAGGGAAATTATTTCTGGTTCAGACAAGTTCAAGGATTTTCACAGCACACATTTCACAGTATAACCCAAAATAATTTGTATTGCCTCAGATGAGAGGAGGATAGTATCCTTACATTTGCACTTTTACCACAGGTCCTCTATGGAGAAATGCTGGCTTTTTTCCTACTGGTCTTTTACTCATCAAAATGTAATTGTTCATCAGTTGGGCATTCTTTATCTATCCACCCCACATACAACCAGTCAGAGCAGGACTGCAGAAATTATCTGCCTTGATTTCAGTGCATCTGTGTCAGGCTGACCAAGGGGGTGAGCAGGATATGGTAGGCACACACTGCTGACTAATCACAGCTGTCACCTCTCTATCCAACATACTTAAAGGCAGTCTGCATTACTCCCTGGAATTTGATACATTAGACTGCAATGGGGCATCTTTGGTCATGGTACCAACAGCATTCTGGACATTTGCTACCTTTAATTTACTGTTACTAGTATTGACACGTCTTCTCAGGCCAAACAAAGCTCTACTTAAAACTCATGAATTTAAATAGGTGGTGTAGTCCTACAATCAAGAGACTCTCATCCTATGGAGTAATCACTGATTTTCCACTGGCAGTAGGTCTTTATGAAAAAAAAAGAAAAAAGAAGGTGGCAGTAGATTTTTAAACTGTGTTTAGAATTCCTTCAGGAGTCATGATTTCTTATTTACAATTGTGCCTTGCTTGATAAGAATCATTAAATTTTTCTTTCCCCTCATTTATTACTGCTCAGGCCTCTCCATAATATCAAGTACCCAGATTCTTTAAACAATCCTGTTCCAGCCATCACGTCAGAAAATGGTTTGAATGACACAAATTACTTTTCCCAATTTACACAGAAGCAAAAAACTGGTATAAAAATTTCCAATGCAAAGTATTTCCTGTGAAAGTAGACTTCCAAGTAAATACATTTACTAACGGAACCAGAGGAGACTCTCAGGTATCTTCATGAGAGCATGTGATTTACAGGCAGACTAGGAGGTGAAAAATTATGCATTTCACAAGGTTAACAAGTTACACACAGTAACACTATAGAAGGCAAGAGATGTGGTTCTTATATGTCCTTCCCTAACTGATCTATTCAGAAAAATTTTCATAGCAACCTGATTTATACACCAAGGATACCAGCAAAGACATGTCAATTCTCCTTGGAGAACTCAAGAATAGAGTGCTGCCTGTCCTGGTGCTGGCAGAGACTAAACCTAAATGCCCTTCCCTGCTACAGGTTCACCATGTACTGCCAGAGCAACTTCTCCTGGCACTGGCACTCCGCGCCGGGCGCTCTGGCTCACACTGCAGCCATGAACCTCCAGTTCATGCCAAAGGCAAGGCTGCATCCTTCAGAAAAAGCCCTCCCTTTTGTACTTTACAACGTTTTACTACATGAGAGCAGAGTTCAGAAAGAAACCAGACTTTCTGACATGATGGATGTTGTACACAGAGGAGCACACTCTTCCAAAGGGATACTGGACTTGCTCTGTGTGTACTGATGCAATGGATATCGTCCTGTGCTCCTGCTAAAGTGACTGACCCTCCTATCAATAACAACCACAGCCACCCTGAACCTCATGTAAACATATACCACAAGAGGGAAGACAGAATTCTTCCAGCATTTTTTAAGAACGCTTTCTTTGTAACAGAGTCCTTTCAATTCAAATTTGCAAAGCGGAAAGTGCAGTAGGCAATACAGAATCTAAAACAATAAACACATACCACAGCAGATAAATAGGCATTTATTAAAGTTCATCTCAAAACAAACAAAAATAAAAGACATTAAGGCATCTTGTATTCAATAACAGTTCATACAGTAAAGATGACTCCTTCTTATGCAAGAGAACAGATTAGGAAAAAAAAAGAGCTCTTGCAAAGAAGTTCTCCCAAAACTTTTGATGGATTACTGACTTCCACTGTCCCACCACTTAGTCAGCAAATCCCTCCAAAGAATGCCTATTTCTCCAATGAAGCAGCTACAAAATCCCAGCACTCATTGAGACATGTGCAAGAAAGCACTTTTGCCCCTCCTCAGACATCCCACTGTCTGTAAAGATGCACACTGGAGAAAGATCAACAGATGGGATCCCGTGCAGAATAAAGAAGCTGCACTCCTGCTATAACCATTCATTTTTGAGCAGACTAGAATATTTGGCCTTCCTTTCACTAGTATTTACTATTTCAGCCAGTACCTAGTGAAAACAAGACCACAAGCTCTAGCCTGTTTTGCAATGCAACAATTTGTATGTTCTCCTTCTAGTTAATACTAGATAAACAAATGACAAAGGTCTTATTTCCATTGAATAATTTATTTTGATGAATTAAGCCATCAAGCCACCAATCACTGTTATAGTGCTTTTTTCTTCAATTGGGATAAGAACATCAGGAAATGTTTACAGTATCATTGGGTTCACTATAACAGGATTTTACTACAGACTAAATATAAATTAATAAACACTTCAGCACTATTCACCACACTGGCTCTCTATATCCTTTGTCACATTCTAACCTTCATTTAAGGCAAGGTTGTTGGTTGATTTTTCTGAAGATGACCACATGGTCTCTAGATAAGGTTGTGTGACTAGATTTACAAGTTAGGAAATCGAGCTTTATAAAATGTTTACTTCAACAAATATGAAAGTTATTAAGAGAGAGATGGTGACCCAGAATTGCACTGTATTAAATGGTGGAGTTTCCTTGTACCAAAGTCCTTTATTCATCATCTTTAGAACCAGTTTTGCTTAACTATAAAAGAGACACAAAAAGAAAGTATTCAAAGTTTAGACTGCCATTACATTTATTAGGAAACAAGAACATTATTTCCATCTCACACTGAACATGTGTATACTTAATTAACAATACAGACTGATTGTGCTACTGTACCAAAAGACTGAAAAGCATCAAAAATTAATTCTTAAGCTTAAACACTAAATTAGCTTATTTCCTGATCATGAAAATTGAATTAAAAAAAAACGAACAACAACAAACCCCAGAAAAACCTCACAGCACTGTTTCTACTTAATTTGAAGGCTCTATCACCAGCTCTCCAAAAAGAAAAAAAAAAGATAAAGTAATGGAACTTTATCTTCACACATCTCTGAGAGAATTCCCATATAGAAATTTAGACAATATAAAAACAGACATTAACATTAACTTAGTATTTCTCACCTTTTAAAGCTAGGCTTATAATTATTAAAAGTAGCATGCCTATCATAAAATCTATCTGAAAACCAAGACATCCACTATAAACAGACATTTTTAACTCAGAAGGACTCTGCCCAAAACAACCTTCATCATTTACTTACTCTTATTTAACAACTGGAACTGGTGTTAGTTCAATGGTTAGTGAAAATTACTTCAATTGCATAAAACAGTTTGCTTTCAAAATTGTCAAGCAGTGATTTTCACTGAATCAGCAAAGACAAGATGGTGGAAGAAATCAATACTGAAGGAGCAAGTAGAAAAGAATTATTCACTGGAGGAGTTGCAGCAGAGAATGAGGCTTGTAGGAGACAGCAAGGTGCTCCCAACTTGGGACAGCTCCCTTTTATTTCTTACTTATCCACTGCCCTCCAGAACCTGGCAGCACTACTAACTTTATTTTAAATCTTGTCATATAAAGACAGAATATTTGCAGTGCCTTTGGTTAGCAAAACCCTCTCATCATAAAATTAAAATTAATTGCTCAGTATAAAAAATAAAAAATAAATAAGAGA
This sequence comes from Leptocoma aspasia, assembly GCA_013399835.1. NCBI lineage: Eukaryota > Metazoa > Chordata > Aves > Passeriformes > Nectariniidae > Leptocoma > Leptocoma aspasia. The sequence goes on along the minus strand of VXAX01001525.1, from coordinate 997,920 downwards.
AATAAAAAAAGAAACCAATGAAGTTCAAAGAGTGAAGTCCTGCCAACTAATATTCAGAAAAACTAGCATTTTAAAGCTTTTGAGAAATTTGTAAATTAGAATCCAAAATAAGCAGCAGTTCTTACTCTTTCTTACAGATCTTTCTAACAGTAAAAAAAGAGAACTTGAAAATACTTACATGCTGGACACATACAGAAATTAATCAGACATCACAGTCAAATCCAAACATAGTTAGGGAGAAAAGCAAAAAAAAATTTATCAGATCAGTTTACTTCAGATATAATTACAAATAATTTTAAATTTACATACACAGCATGTTCACAATACTATATATAATACACTCACTTTACCTTAATTACATCAACCCAGTTCCATCCTCGCGGAAGCTCCCCTTTGTTATCTGCAGAAAAAGGTTTTCATTTCAGCACACAAGCTAAGGGGAATATTTATCTTTCTTCAAAATCAACCCACAAAATTCTAAACATCCAAACCCCTCAATTTCTGCACTTTGAAGCCGTGAGGACAGAAACAGATTTTAATGTCTTAAACACAGTGTGTTCTTCAACCAACCTCAAAGTGAAAGGAGGAAATGAAATGGCCTTAAGCTGTGCCAGGGGAGGTTCAGATTAGATTTCAAAAAAACATTTTTCACTAAAAGAGTGGTTAGGTATTGGAATTAGTGGACTAGGGAGGTGGTAAAGCCACTGTCTCTGGAAGTTTTCCAGAGGTGTCTGGATATGGCACTTGGGAATAGGTTTAGGGGTGATTATGGTGGTGATGGGTTGATGGTTGGATAGATGAACTTGAAAGTCTCTTCCAACCTTGGTGATTCTCTGGTTATGTGACTCAGAGTAATTCAGTTTAAATAAAAACACCTCAGTCTGCCTGAAATTTCGTTTAGAAGGTAGCTCCAATATGAGCTGGGCTGACCAGCAATGATGAATTCTGTCAAAGAACTAAATTTTATGCAGCTTTTCCTTTATACAGTTAACATTAAGCTTGCCAATTATGCATTAGGTTAGGTAGATTATATGCAGAAATGGCTATCACAGGGTACAACTTATTGCTACAATCGGATAGTATTATCCAGATCATTATTGAAAACTGAAGGTGAACATGAAAAAGTCATCAGCAAAATTAACTGAAGCAATCAACACTTTCAATCAAAATCCTTCTATTTCATTGAAAGCATTAAATATCTGCAGAAGCACTTCTATTTCTAGAATGCAAACTAAATTAGATGTTTTACTTTGAGATCCAAATAAAATACTTTTGTTTAGAAATTACATTCTGAATAATGTGAATTATTTACGAGGTCCCATCAACAAATTGCATTTTTTGCTGAAAGTCAATTTTAGAGGTCCCAAATCCTCTCCTTCCACAAGTGTTTTTTGAAAATTTCATTTCTGTCACCAACTGAAATAGAATAAAATAAAACAAAATAGAACAAAACAAAACAATGATACCATTAAATCATGACTCTATAGAACTAACATCTCAGGCAAGAATAATTAATCTAAAACAAATAAAATGGAGACCACAGACTTAAAGTAGTTCATCTTATCAACAAATTACTAGTTACTCTTTCTGTAGCCAGGTGTCCTTGCTATAAAATTTGGATTTTCATACTGATCAAAGCAAAGATTATTATAGCAAACAAACCTGTTTTATCAGCTAGTTTCCGTTTCTGGGTTTTGGATAACTGCTCCTTTTTCTCTTTTTTCTTACTTGGTGGCACATCAGGAGTTCCAATTGAAATACTATTGCTTACTGAAGTCTGAGAAAGATAAAAGTGGTGGTAAACATTTTGCATATTAGTTCCATGGATATCTCTGTGTGATGTGATTACTGAACCTGACATACTGAAATACCTTGACTGGCAGAAAGAAGCAATGCTGTCAGCAGCCTGCAGCTTTTAATCCACATATAATCAGGGCTGTGCTTTTAAAAAAAACGTGTTAGGGACTGGAATTATTCTCTTCTAGTTGCAAAGGGCACCTTTTTAGCTTTTAAAATTTAATCATGGAGTGTGATTTTGTCTGAATGGATTCAGCCTTCTCAAAGATAGAAATCATTCCTTCCTCCTCAAAGCAGATGTGCTGTGCCATCATGGCAAACAATGTGCTTACACCACCCAAAAGCCACAAATTGACCCAGTCCAACTACTTTAAGACCCTGGAGGGGTCTTATGCAATCCCAGGAAGGCTGCAGTAAATTGACACCCCTCCAATCCTCAGCAGACACATCTCTGTTTCAGCTTCCTTTAGTTTTGCTTCTGCTCAAAGTCTCCATTTTAATGTTATCCTGTGGGGCATAACAGCAGGCTGCAAACATTTTGATGTAACAGCAAAATAACTATCAAATAGAACAATTATGAGCACAGAGCATTGTGGCACCATACTTTGTGTATCACTTTCAGCCATTAACACGTATAACCAATGAACTGATTTACAACTTAAGAGACAACTCTGAAGCATTCAGGTCATAATATTAAATTTTTTTTTCAGTTTTAAATGCACAAAATTAAAATCAGAATTTATCTACTTACCACAGTGTTAACAGGTTGATTTTCCATGAACACCTCCTTATTGTCTTTGGCATATTCAAAAAGTGTGTATGTCATTGCAGTTCCAAGATTTGCTTCAACTTCTACCATTAACTTATCCAATATACTTTGCTTAACAGCTGAAGATCTAAAAGAAATCATTAAAGTCAACTGTAAACTAGACAGATGATAAAAAGCTTTTCAAACAAAGAGCCCCCACCAAAAGGCCACGGAGTGAAGGTGTCACAAATACTTACATTGTGTTGTTGAAGAAAGCATCCATCGATATGACTGGTGCTGTTTGTGGATATGTTTCTGGCCAAGAAACTTCTATTAGAAAGGCTTTGGGATCTCCACTTTCCCCTATCTGAAGAGAAAAAAAAAACAACAACTTTATAAATCAACAGTTTCCAGTCACTTTCTCCTCAGCGCCAATACAGAAGTCTATTACTTCTTTTAGACCATCAAAATTCCTTGAGACAACTATTTTGATAGTTATCAAAACTATTTTGATTGCTATCAGTTAGAAAATAAAGCTGTTATCTAGAAACAGCATTAAATTTTGGACTTCAATATTAACTTTTACCCCACAGTTTTCATTCTAGAAGCAGCAGCAGAAACTGTCAAACCTTTTTTTATGGTAGGGGTTTTTAAATTCCTTTGTTTAAAAGCTACTTTGTAATATCTTCAAGCCAAATATTATACTATCACATATGAGAACAGAAAATATGAAGCCTTTTTTCCCCCCACATGCATCTAAGCACAGAGCAATGTGAAAACAAGCCACAAGACAGGGTTGAAATAAGGATGCTAATAAACTAGTAACCTAAAACAGCAAAAATAACGGGTAAGAATATCAATATTTACGTCTCATACCTAGAAATATTTTATTTCCCTGTATAAAAGAATGAGTAGTAAAAGATTTAAGAAGTCAGTAGAATGAGGCTGGATTTAAAAAAAATAAATTACAGCATACTATCGACACACAACCAGAAATAACTGTTTCACACAAGGATTTGGAAGACTAGCACAACAAAGTTTCTAAAACCACCCAAAATTCTCCCTTATTTGCTTCACTATAAAAATCAGCCTTTATTTAATTATGTAGAATAAAGTGTTTCCACAAGAGAAGTCCTAATCAAGGTAAGGCTATGGTACTTCAAAATTAAAAAAGGAAACAAAAAATTGCTGCTTTTTTATTTACAATATCTGTTTCAGCAGACTGGACTAACTGACATTCAAAACCACTTGTTTAGTGGTGAAATAAATAAGACTTTAAATCAAGAATCTGGAACATTTTTCAAGGCAGCATTTACAGTTCATTTCCCACTGCTACCAAGAACAGAAGTGGCTCTTGGCAGCAGTGGGAAATGAACTGTAAATTCTCACAGGGTTGTCTCAGGAAAGCACTGTCTGTGTGCAGAGCAAATCCTACAAAGCTCTATGAATTCTATCTTCTCATGCACTTACTTGCAAGTCACAATACAATTTTTTCTTCATAGGAAAGATGTATTGCCTTTGTATGACACTAAGTTTTATTGTATTTGAGTTATCCAAACTTTTGACAATTATTTTTCGTCTAATAAAAATCCGTAATGACCAAAGCTAGTGAAATGTAAAATGACACACTTTAGGCTTGTAGGCATGTCATATTTACCCTTTTAAAGAAATTAAATTTATTAAGAATGATCCAATAAATTAAGAAAGGCTGCTCTTACATGGCTGGGATTTCAAGTGCTATTAATTAATTGAGCTGTATCTCATTACAATTAGTGACATTATTCTTAAGTTATTTAAGAAGTCACAGAAAGGTGATTTTAGATGGTTTCTCCCTGAAACAGGCATATGACATTTTCAGAGGTCTCCCTTCTGTCCCATGGGTGCCTAAGATTTCATCAGTAAAGTTTTCTGGCCATCAAAAGATCTGCCTCAGTCTGTGCCCAGAAGAACTTCCAGGTTTTTAAATTTGAGAAAGCTGGTGAGAATTTCATGCCAGAATCCAGTTGAGTACCTTGAGGTCAGCACTGCCTGTATGTCTCTTCTGACCAGACTGTATCAGTGCACATGCCCAAAGCATTTTGTGGATTTTCTCTTTAGCAGGTAAGCAAGACATGATCAACAGTCTTTGGACAAGAGACTGGAACCTTGTAACGGAGCAGTTAATAAAGGTTCCAAATTTTACACAGAAACATCTCTATAAATGTCTCCATTTATAGAGTTAATATTAGGTAAATATTACACAGCAGGCTAGCTCCTTCAGAGGGCTTGACAGTTCTGGCTAGGCAGGGCACAGACATGCAAGTGGGATGCCTGGCTCAGGGATAACTGGCTTGTGGTGCCAAGCAATAGGGCAAGAGGCAACGGGCAGAAACTGAGGGACAGGAAGTTCCACCTGAGCATAAGGAAGGACTTCTTCACTGTGCAGTGACCCAGCACTGGAACAGATTGTCCAGAAAGGTTGTCAAGTCTCCCTCAGTGCAGATTTTCAGGAACCGAATGGACACAATCCTGTGCCACGTGCTCTACTAGGATGACTGCTTGCAGTGAGATTGGACCAGATGTCTCACTGTGGTCCCTTCCGACCTCACCCGTTCTGCGATTCTGTAAAAACCCATGCCGGGAGCAGGTTCATACACGACATCCTGTGCTATGAAGCATTGTTGTACCAAATATCCTGAAAAAACGCCCTGTGGATCTATCCTTTACTTCACATCGGACACTTCTTTGGCTTAGAAGCCCCTAGTACGGCAACTACAAGGCGGCAAAGTAACTTCAAGGTGCAGCTTGGCCTTACCCTGTACTGGAAGGACACCGGGCTGAGCTCCCTGAAGCACAGGTCTCCCTCGTAGATGGAGCGCAGCGCTTCCAGCTCCATCTGCNCCCGCCCTCCCAGCCCTGGTTCCGCTCTCCCTCAGGCAGAGGGGCCCGGAGCTCACCTCCTGGTCCTCGTTGGCCGCCATGGCCGGAGCTCCCCGCTCCCAGCACGGCTCTCTCCGGCCCGGCCCGGCCCCGCTGCCGCCGGGGCTGGGCGGGCCTGGCTGGCGCGGCCCCGCTGGACTCGCACGGACGCGCCTTCCCCGAGGGCAGCGCGGGGCAGCCGTGGGCACCGCCCCCTGCCCTGCCATTGGCCGGCTGCGCGTCCCCCCGCGCTTCCTCCTTCCTCTCACTGGCTCCTTCGCAGTGACGTCGCCGCGCGGGCGCTCCTGACTGGTCCGAGGGGCGCAGCGGAGGCGCCGATTGGCCGCTCCCGCTGCCCTTCTGACGCTGCCCGGCGCTCGCTTCCTGAGGCGGCGGCCCGCCCGCGCCGCCTCCCGTGACCCGCGGCCGCTCCCAGCTGGCGCTTCCCGGCTCCATCCCGCTGCAGTGAGCGGCGCTACGGGGAGCACGAGCCCGGGACAGCGGGGCGCTCTTGCGGCCGGCCTGGGCCGCCCTCCCGCGACCGTCCTGCTGCCTCGCCGGCCGCCGTCCCGGGCGCAGGATGACCCCTCCGTCTCACTGGGACTTCCCGGTGGAGCTGTGCTGCCGGCCCATGGCGTTCGTCACGCTCACCGGCCTGGACGTGGTGTACAACGCCGTGCACCGCGCCGTGTGGGACGCCTTCTGCGCCAACCGCAGAGCCGACCGCGTCCCCATCTCCTTCAAAGTGCTGCCGGGCGACCACGAGTACCCCAAGTGCAGGACGAAGGTAGCGAGCGGCGCCGGCCCCGGCTGTGCCCGGTCCTGGCGGGGTCCCAGCCCGCTGCCCCGGCAGCACGAGCCGCCGGCGGCCCAGAGAGCGGGGATGCGGGACTTGGTGGCTTCCTGCGGGGAAGGGCCGCGCTCCGGTCTGCACGGGGTGCAGCCGGCTGGCACCGCGCTCTGCCGGACCTCGGCTGCCTCTTCCCCCGATGTTGGAGGGAAGCGTGGGAGCTTCGAGTCAGGGAAATTGTGAGGGCGAAGGGGAAGCCGAGGGCGTTGTGATGGAGCGCTGTGGGTGCATAGGAAACCCAGGCATGCCTTAGTTCATGAGCCAGAAGCAGAGAAAGCCCGTATGGTTTACTTTTTAAAGTACTTGCTACTCTTCTACATAGCATTAAGGTACCTCGGAAAATTTGAGCTTTAACGATTCCCAAAATTTAACTTTGGAGAAACTAGGTACTTAATGTATTCTGAAAAAAAACCCAAACCTAACTTATAAAGCTTTCTTTTACAAAACATTTCACTTTAACTGAGTGAAACACAGCTGAAGGAATATTCTCTGCTATTCTCTCTGCTTTGCAATGGCAAGTCAAGAAGCAATGTCAATGAGTTTAACTATTAGAAAACTACATAATTCCATAATGCTGACAAAGAATCTAAACTGGTGTGTCTTTGCACTGTTTTGAGACTATGTTTTCAATTGAGCCTAATTTCATGGTGGTGTGTGAGATTTGCTCCTGAACTTGACCCTCTTCTCCAGTCTTCCTGGAATCTGTTGTTCTTTGCTGCTAATATTTCAGGCCCAGATGCCTGAGCTATTGAGGGGTATGGCTTAATAGGAAGCAAAGGCTTGAGGGGAACAATGTTAGAGGCAAGATGACAAACATATTAAGTGACAAGAATGTAGAGGAGATGCCCTTTCTCCTGCTATAAATGTTTGTAAGTGGATTTTGTAGCTTGCTTCAATATCCTCAATATTTTCAGAGGACATCCTATGAGTGGTATATTCCAAAAGGAATCTTGAAGACTGGTTGGATGAACAAACACCTGAATTTGGTTCCAGCACTTGTGGTGGTATTCTATGAACTAGACTGGGATGAGCCACAGTGGAAGGAAAAACAGTTGGAGTGTGCTACTCGAGTTGAAATTGTCAGGTAGATTTTTTTCACTTGGTTCATAATGTACTGCAAGCTAATGTAAATGTGAATTGCAGAATCTGTTTGCATTCTAGAACATACAGGTTTTTTTATTAAACATAAATTAAGGGGAACTTGAACTTTTCTTTTTAATATACAGCTCACAGTAAAGAAGTTTTTTGATGGTTTATTTGTAAAACCCTTACTTATTTTACTTAAGTAAAAACAGCCTCTGAAATTTTACTTGCTAAACTCTGTACAATTGTTCTGTCCCAAAAGAAGGAAGACAGCATTTACTGAATAATGGAGCATATTGTGTTGTTTGGCTTTTTCACCTTTGTAGTATTCTTCCAGTGCTTCCATCTAGACTGAAATATTTTTTTTTGTTCTGGTTATTCAGAAATAAGAAGTGAAACCTTGACACTGTGCTATGTTGTCTTTATTTTAGGCAAAGTTTGCAGGGGAGAAATACCAAAGTTGCTGTGGTTTTGATTCAGAAAAAAACACCATTGCCTCCAGGTACTTGAAAACTCTGTGCACAGTTGTGGAGTTCTCATTTTTCAGAAGGCCCAGTGTACCGAGCTGACTTTGGTTTGTCACATTATCTGTGGTTCTTCATCTGATGTCATCTACATTCATTAAATGAACTGTGACTGCAGGAAGGTGTAAGGATAAAAAGAGCATTCAGGACAGTTGACCCTAAACATCTGATACTTCTATCCTTAACTTCTTCCTCTTAAGTCCCAGTGCATTGTTTGATACACAGTATCAGAGATGTTTTATATGGTAATACATCTGATCTGCCTTCTTGTAAGCAAGTTGCATTTTAAGCATTGCTTGAGATCAGGAAAACCTGAGCATTGAGCACTTAGAGGAAGGGTATTTGGTACCTACAGAAGTCTTTCATCTTAAGTTGGTTTTAATCAGTAAAATTGTGGAGCCATGTGGAACTGTGCAACGTGATACACTTTAGCTTTACATTTCTGTAGAGCTGCTGTGTGCTTTCTAGTGTCTGGCAAACCATTTTTTTGTTTTTTGCTCTACCTGTTATATGTGTTTGTCTTCCCTGGATGCTATTGTCTCTCTCAAGACAGGGGATATATAATTCTGTGAGAGATGAAAAACTTATACTTGTAATTTTTTGCTAAAAACTGCTAGAAAGTTTCTGCATGTGTTCTGCTGGATGAAGCACCTAGTACTCTGAAAGAATGTGCTCTTGGTTTTAGCTTTATTAGATTTCAATACTGTTTAGACCTTTTGGTCTACCTAAGGTTCATAACCTGACCTTTAAGCTTTTAGAACTAGCTTGACATTGCAGCACCACATACCACTTACTTGTGCTTTCCTTGACTTCACTAGGGGAAGACGTTATTGCATCAGAGAGGGCTGCAGCTTTATGTAATGCTTGTGACCTTTCTGGAAAATCACTCTTTGTACTTCCACACACTGATCATCTTGTTGGCTATATTATAAGGTAAGTGACTGTAAACCCCTGTCTTGCTCTGTTTGCTGGCCGTGGGTTGGCTTACACGGCACCTGGCCTGTGGCAGCAGATGGTGTACACTTGTCTCAAAGGAGAAGAAGGTTCTGCACACAAGAGTTAGCAGAGCTTACTTAAGGGGCTTTAAACTAGACTTGAAGTGGGAAAGGGATAAACCCTTTCTCTAAAATAACCCTGGGTTTCACTAAAAATAAGCCTGGGTTCAGCACGCCAGTGTTGGACTGTTGGTGTGCTAGCGAGGGCCTTCATTCTGCTGGCTCCGTGCAGGTAGTGGATGGAAATCCATGCAGTTCTGTGTCCAGTTCTGGGCACCTCAGTGCAAGAAAGACATTGAGGTGCTAGAGTGTGTCCAGGGAAGGGCAACAGAGCTGGTGAAGGGTGTGGACCAAAAGCCTTATGAAGAGCAGCTGAGGGAGCTGGGGGTCTTTAGTCTGGAGAAAAGGAGGCTCGGAGAAGACCTTATTGCACTCTACAACTCCCTGAAAGGAGGCTGTAGTGGAGTACAGGTTGGTCTCTTCTCCAGGGCTTCCCTTCAAGCTGTAGGATGAGAAGAAATGGCTTAAGTTGCATTAGGGGAGATTTAGATTGGATATTAGGAACAATTTTTTCACCAAAGGGGTTATCATGCACTGGAACAGGCTGCCTAGGGAAGAGGTTGAGTCACCATTGAAGGTGTGTTTAAAAGACACCTATGCTGTGCTTAGGGACGGTAGGATGGGCTTAGTGGTGGACTTGGTAACAGGTTGACAGCTGCATTTGATGATCTTAAAGGTCTTTTCCAATCTGAACAATTCCATTATTCTAACAGAGAAGTTGAGAGGTCATAGGTTGAGATGAATGCTATGTGGAACACTCACTGTAGACCAGCAGTGAATGTTTTACCTGTTTGCTGGAATTCTTCAGGTTACTCTGATGAATTCCACACAATTTCATTTCTCTGTGAGGTTGAGTGATGACAGTCAGAGATGTTACTTTTAAAGAAATATTATTAGATATGCCAAGATGTTCCCCAGGTAGAGGTAAAGTGGGCTTCTCTACTTTTACAGTGGTTTTGTCCCTGCTGGTTTGAAATGATTTTCCAAACAAGTATGTTTTTATGTTTAACTCTTAATAGGCTTTTGGATTTTCCCCCCTTCCACTTCCTGGCCATGTAGTTCTCTCCTTCTGTTTATACTAAGTGGCATCTATCTGGTTGCAAATATTATGTCCTTGTCATTTTATACATTTATTGTGCCTTCTGTTTTGATATTTACGTGGACTAGAACTTCAAATAATTTAGAAAGGCCTTTCAAAAGCAGATTGAGGAAAGGTAGACATTTATGTGTAGCTCTAAAAAGAAGGGCTCAAACTAAGGCAAATCGTGTTTTACTATAATTAATTTTAATTTTTCCATATATTCTCAGGGAGAGGAGGGGTCACAGTCTGAGGCTAACTCTTCTCTCACCCTCATATTTATATATAAACAATGTAATTCTCACCATGAATTAATGCTGTTATTGTATCCATGCTGCTCACAAACTGCCGCTGGAATTGATCAAGATAAAGTAACCATTACTTCTAGCTTTTCATATTTTTTTTGGTGCTAAATTGAAATTACAATAACAGAACTGGTACTTCAGCCTTTATTTGCTGCATGTGTCAGTGCTGTTGCATGTATTCCTCTCCTGGATGCTGATCTAGTTCTAGTTGATTTTACTCCTTACAGCTTGATCATACAACATATGCTCCTTAGACCCTCCTCAGTCTCATATTGCATTTGGTGTTCTTGTCCTCTTTGTCCTCTGCCCCTGTGAGTTGCCTTGGGCTATTTTCTTTCTTGCAGACAAGTTCCACTGTTACCTCTGCAACTGAGGTAGCTGTTGATGTTTGGACAGAATGATGAGACCTAGTCTGTACCCTCAAAATTTTATTTACTGCTATTTTTTCCTTCCCACTCCTTCTCCCACAGTCCAGCAAATAGATGCAGCTCAGACAATTCTGTGAGCCTCAGCAGGGTTTGCTTGTTTTGACTTAGGGGCATTTCTCATCTTTCTATTACCTGGCAAAATCAGAATAGCTTATCCTGAGACTATCTTAAATACTAGAGTTTGTTGTATGAGAAGTTAGTATATAAAGCTCTCAAACTTATGTGTTCTACTTATTACTACCCGTTTTGTGAAGCGTTTTTGTCTGCAGACTCTTATCCTGTGTGGTAACTTAGAGGAGTTTAGTAATACCACAAGGTCCTTTGCCAAGACTAAAATAAATATGATTAAAAGTAACTTATTTTGAAGAACTTAAGAATTTCTTTGTATGTGGGAGAAACTTTGTGAAACTTATGAGCAACTTTGTTGCAGGTTGGAAAATGCTTTCTATGAGCATGCACAGACTTACTATTATACGGAAATAAGAAGAGTTAAATCTCATAAGGAGTTCTTGAACAAAACCACTCATCAGGTAAGGTTACCCCATTTTTTAAATACTCTGCGAGTTATATTGCATGTTAAAACATGAAAATAAGTGTTTGTTACTTAAATGTTTTTATTCCTCCCTTCCAATTTGAGATGTCCTCTCTTAGTATAGGAAGTAAATCTGGTTCTATTTTCTGCAATTTAAACTTTTGTTTTGATTGGTTTTGTTCTTACATTTGTCTTTCTCACATCTTGGAAGAGCTGCAGGGCAAAATTAAGTTCTCAGATTAAAAAAAAAACACTTCTCATTTATCTACATGGTTTAACCTATTTGATATAGTATCTCAAGTTGTGGGATGTGCTTCCCTTAGATATTTTGTACTCAGAGTTGCATTTGATTTCAGTTTTTAACTTTTGCTTTTCAAATCCACTCAGACACTTTATGTTCTCCTGTGATCGCCAGCTTTGCTCTCTTGGAAGTTGGAATCTAAGTGGTGAGCTCCAAACCACAATCAGCTCTGTTGGCATAGAGATTTTGGGGTGTTAAAAAGCCTCTCTCTTGTGCCAGGGTAACAGGCTTTGAATAGATTAAATCTATTGAAAGATCACTGCTGTGTCATGGTGGCAGGCAGAACTATTAGGAAATAGTTGCACAGTCAGTTTTTCACGTCAAGTGCTGTATTTTTTAAGCCTCTGAAGTTACCACCTGTATCTCTTTGTAGGTAACAAGATATATTTGGATGTTTGTGAATGATGTACACTGGTTGTGTTTTGCAGCTTTTGTTTGTTAGACACCAGTTCAAAATAGCCTTCTTCAGTGAGCTGAAACAGGATACACAAAATGCTCTCAAGTAAGACTCATGTTATCTTCCCCCACCTTCTCTACCCCAAATTACTGCCAAGCCATAAACTGTGACAAATATTTTCCTGAATGCAAAAGTATTTAAACATGTATGTAAGGGGCAAGTTCTTCACTGGGAAGAATGCTCTGGTTGGAAGACTGTTTGTTTTTCACTGTTGGCAGTCCTGTTCTAGAGCTTTGTTATCATGTGTGATTTAACTCTAATTATTCCTGCTTAGGAATTACAGGACTGCGTATAATCTTGTGCATGAATTGAGGGCTCATGAAACAAACATGCTGGAAATCAAGACCATGGCAGGATTTATAAATTACAAGGTAACAACTGTACTTCTAGTCTTTGACAACTGTTACTTAAAAGAAAAAAGTTGATGCACCTTTAATGGGGAAAGGTTGTAAAGTTCAGTTTTATGTTGCTTTTACAGAGATGGATTAGAAAGAGTTATCATTGGAACACCAGTTATGGTCACACTTGCAGAGACTTCTGAATTCCACACAAAAGGAAGATCCTTAGCTGAAGTTTGGGATTACCTTGAAGGATTTGAGTTCATTTGAGATGCAGTCTTCTGAAAGACTAGGCTCTAACTCTCACTGTGTGCAGGGAGAATGAACACCAGGGCTGCTTGTTCTTTGAATGTTTTTGTCTTCTTGCAAAGCTTAGGCCAATATAGTTCAGTTACTGCTTGTTAGGGGGAAGAAAGTAACTCTCTAAGAATCAGTCCATACTTTTTTGGTATTTTGAGGGCTTTTAGCTAAAGCAAAATTATCCCACCACTTAAAAGAGTCTTGGAGTTGTATTCAATCAAATTCCATTTGTGGACTGCAAGCTTCGAAATAATGATCTTTCCTAGAGGCTCTGAAGTTCCCTGTTATATTTGGCAATGAGTTGTGCACTCTTCTGTTGATGTCTTGGGCAAGAAGGGGATGCTAAGTAGTATTAGATTAAATAGAGAACCGCACGGTTTCAGGTGTAGTACACTTTGGTTTACATCTACTTTTCTTCCTTTGTTTTTTTAGGCAATTTTTGCCCTTCAGAAATACGTAGAATTAGCTGGGGGAGTGGCAGGGTTGAGTGCTAATCCTTAGTAGCCTAACAGTGTTTTTTCATTTTACTTTTATCTTTTCCTAGATCTGTCGCCTCTGTTTTCAACATAATACTCCACTGGATGCTATTGCACAGTTCAGGAAGCATATTGACCTATGCAAGAAAAAAATAGGAAGTGCAGAGCTGGCTTTTGAGCATGCTGCCTGGATGTCTAAACAGTATGTTTTTGCTTAGTAGTGTTTTAGATAAACAGTGAACTTCAAAAGGTTTACTTGTCTAGACAAGATACAAAATCTTAGTTCCCTACCTAAGAGATAACATAAAATACAAGACAAGAACATAAAATACACTGTTGTTCTGTTTTGCATTGATCATTGACTACTTTTCTTTTTGAATGAAGAGAGTATGAACAGAGGCAGCCATAGAACTTAGATGCAAAAGTTCAGAGAAATGTAATCTGTCTTGAGTAACCAGAGCTTTTATTTGTAGGGTACATTTCAGTTCATATTGCTGTTCTATACATAATCTTGGTTATTAATGTTTTTTGTAACAGGTTTCAGGCTTTTGGTGACTTGTTTGATGAAGCAATCAAGCTGGGATTGACAGCAATTCAAACTCAGAATCCAGGTTTCTATTACCAGCAGGCAGCCTACTATGCACAGGAACGGAAACAACTAGCAAGTATGCTTTGTAACCATGATGTAAGTTGGGAGGGGGAAAATGCTTTGTAATTAGCCAGATAGTGAATTCCCTAATGTAGTCTTAAATGGAAGTGGAACAATCTGTAATACGTGTAAATGAAATCCAAGGAAAGGGTATGTGTCTTTGTGATGCTTGTTAACATTATATGTATTTGTAATGTATGGAAAAAGTTGCCCCAGAACAAATACATTAGTATTTATTTAGCTACAAATAATTCTGACATGTTTTTAAATTTTTTTTAAATATATTTTTGCATCTCTGGATACTCAAAAACTCACTTTGTTTTTCCAGTATATTTATATGTGTACTGTGTCTGGTGACTTACAGGGAGCAGAGAAACAAGAGCATTGGTACTAGGATATGGGGGGCAGGGTATTGTTTTAGTATTTTTCTAACACTTGCCTGGCAGAAAATGAAACAGGAACCCTTTTAATTACTGTATTTGAATTTACAGTCCTCTGTGACGTATCCCAATCCGGATCCCCTGGAAACGCAAACTGGAGTGCTTGACTTCTATGGGCAAAGACCGTGGCGGCAAGGAATATTAAGTATGTTTCTCTACCGCTACAGAAATATAAGCTTGAATCCTTATTTGAGATCAGATTATAAAAGGGCTAATTTGTCTTAACATACACACTTTAAATGTTGAAAGATGCAGTATAAGGACTAGGTGGCTTTACAGTAAATTGCTGATTTTGGGTAGATTCTTTAAAGCAAGAGGAAAGATAATTGTGTTCTAGAATTTCCCTTCTAGGGAGATATAGCTGCCTGTGAGGTAATAGAATGTGTAAGTGTGTTTGAGTTGAAGCTTGCATTGTATATTGCTCACGGTATAAATTGTTCCCTTTGGGTCTGGACAGAATTCCAGTTTCATGGATTTTTTCATTGTCTTATGCAGGCTTCGATCTTTCTGATCCTGAAAAGGAGAAGATGGGGATTTTATCCCTACAGTTAAAAGAGAAAAATGTTCTTCACTCGGTAAGTTTTGACTACTTACCAAGTATTACTTACTTACTTTTATTCTTAAAAAAAATAAAATGTTTTTTTAACATGACCCTAATGTTTGCATATATAATGATACCGGTAATGGTTTTATCTGCTAGGAACTAATAATCACTTTGTTGAGTAATGCTGTCGCACAGTTCAAGAAATACAAATGTCCAAGGATGAAAAGTCATTTGAGTGAGTATAGATAATGAGATGCATTTTTTAAATTTAATTTTGCAAAGGCTTTCAGTAGTGATCTGGATTTTTGTTTTTCAGTGGTTCAAATGGGAGAAGAATATTACTATGCTAAAGATTATGCCAAAGCTTTGAAGTGAGTATCATTCATGATTGCTTCTTTTACGTGCTACCTTCTCACTAAGACCCCATGTCTTATTCCTATGGAATAATGTTGGAAGCTTGTGTGAGATGCTCCTTGTATCTGGTTGTGATTGAAGCACAAGGAATTGGGTCTATGAACCCCACTTATGTTAAAGAAGCTAAAATAGATGAGTCAGTTATTAGAGCATAAAAACTTCCTGCTCTGAGCTGTTGTGGGAATTTGCCATATTGGGCAAATTATCTATTTGTAACTCACTGATTGAGTGCTGTCTGTCTCTTTTGTTTGAAGTAGGAGCTATGTATTTACTTGTGAGTAGGTGATTGGACTTTACATGGAAGAGAAGATAGGCTAGGACAAGCAGATCAATTTGTGTCAAGCCTCATTGCTCTATGAACAAGCATTTTTTTGTTTGTTAGGTAGATTTTTCTGAAGTAGGCAGAAATTCTTGTCTTAACTATTTAAGAGTTAAAAAAAATCACTTCTCTGCTTTGCTAGTAACAGCAAACAGTGGTCAGTATTAGGAACATATTAAGGTGTGTGGTTTTGCCTGATAAAGATTGATGCATATGTTGTGGAACTTTGAAACCCTTGAAGGGAGATAGGAAGGGGATAGGAAGTAGGAGACAAAAGAAACATCTTGGCTTAAGGAACTTAAGGAATTTCTTCAGTTTGGAAGGGGACTTTGTGGGAGTTTGGTTTGTTTTTCTAAATACTTACTGCATATTCAGTAGTAAGGCATATTTTTAAATGCAATATTGGACTAAGGCACTTCTGTCCAGTTGCTGTTTTGCTAGTTCTTTATGTGAAGACAGATGAGTTTTCTAGTTGTTCTCTTGTGAAAATTTTTCTATCTCAAAATAGAGAACTCAGGGAATAAATGTTTCTTTATCATAGTTTCATGCTGTTTTTGATAAATCATTGCCTTGTATAAACAGTAGACTTTAATCTAGCATTTGTATTAGTGAAGGTGAATTTTGTATTAATAATACCAAAAAAATGCATGCTTCTAAAAACATTGGTGAGCATAACTAGTTTCCTCTCAACTCTGCTGTGTTGCAGGCTATTGGATTATGTTATGTGTGATTATCGCAGCGAAGGATGGTGGACCCTCCTCACTTCCATATTGACAACAGCACTCAAATGTTCATATCTGATGGCCCAGCTGAAAGATTATATAACATACTCTTTAGAGCTACTGGGCAGAGGTATTCTTCTACAAATATTTTGAAATATGACAAATTATTGTCAGACAGTGCTTACAGTACTTCAAATTATTTGACTACAAAATAACTGTGTACTTGTGCTGGATTTTCACTACTTTCTGTGCTACACTGGGAGCTGAGTTGTCTTTCTCTTCTATTATAAAATTAATTTCGTTCAAATAGACTGTGTCTATTTGATATCTGAGACGCAGAGCTTCATTTGAGACTGTTCAAATAATGTAACAGGAACTTCTTGAGCTTTGGGATGGCAAAGAACAGTAGTATAGCTAAAAGAAAAAAGCACTTTTCCTACTAACAAAGCTAACACAATTTTTCTGGACTTTAATATCCCAAATATGCTTTTTCCAGACTCTTTATAGAACTCTGTGATGAAATATGTATGTGAGATGTTTTAGGAGAAAAATGTGGCATAGGATGGCTCCACAGTAAAAATGCAAGCACTCTGGTCTGTGTAATGCCTGCTCCTTGACGTTGCAGAAATAGACCTTTGGGGCCCTAAATTGCTAATACCACTATTAGTGCAGGTGTGGTAAAAATAGGTTTGCATCTTAGAGCTAGCCAGGCTACTCTGCTTTGTATTGAAGAATAGAAAATGATGCAAAACCACCTTTCCTCAAGAAAAGAATGCTTATTTTAAGTAGTCCTTGTTTCTTCCTGTCACCTTCTGTAGTTGTTTTTTTCCAGTATTATCTGAGCTGGCCTCTTTGCATGTTCCAGACTTGTCTGTGCTTTCTTCTGTTTTTAGACATAAACAACAAGGAGGTATAAGCATTATTCTTCTGAGGCTTTGCTCCAATAAATTACAAAATGCTTGTCTAATCAAAAAATGTTTTACTTGGTTCCAGTGAAAGTAAGAGGGAACACTTAAAATGGGAATGTCCTTTGTTACTGGTAGATGGATATTAGAATTTTTTTTTCCTCTGGAATGTGTTATTTTAAAGATGCAATCTGAGGGGAAGACTTACTGTTAGATTAAAAGAAAAAGTAGAGACCCTTTCTTCTGTCTTGTAACGTTTGTTTTGTTCTCTTTATTAGCATCTACTCTTAAAGAAGATCAGAAATCTCGAATAGAAAAAAATCTCATAAAAGTTCTGATGGTAAGTGGCAGAACTCCTATTACCCTTTTAAATAATCCTAAGAGTGGTCAGTGTCTGGTAACCTTCTTTTATTGTTCTTTGTAATCCTTTGCCTGCATACAGAATGAAAGCCCTGATCCAGAACTTGATTGTGACACTGCTGCTGTGAAGACATCACAGAAATTGTGGGCTGACCGTGTTTCCCTGGCAGGCAGTAATATTTTTACAATAGAAGTCCAAGATTTTATACCATTTGGTAAGTAAGAAGGCAAATTTACACCATATCATAGATTTGGATGTAGTTATACCTTGAAAATAACTAATTAGGATGAAAATATGAAGGATGTATTAAAACTAACAACAGTATTCCAGCCTTGCTCTGTTCCTTGTCTAAATTCACAAGATAAGAAATAATGAGAGAAGTCAGTGATCTCTTATCCCTGATATGGATTACTAAAGAATTCCCTGCTTTTTGAAAGACTTCTGATATCCTGATGTGATGTAAAGTAGGATTCTGAGGAAAGAGGGCAGAATGTGTGCAAAGTAATACTTGCCACTGAAGAGGGGGCATGAGTGATATCCAAGTGTACAGGACTATCTATTTTCTGCTGGACACCTGCATCTCCTCCTGTGCAAAAGTTTTTGGCCAAGTGCTGAAAGGTCTTTCTGTGACCGTGTTAGTAGCCAAATCTATCCACTTGCAAAACAGAGTTGTAAGAGTATACACAGAGCAATTCTTGCCAGAATAATTTCAGGCGTGTGCTCCTGGAATTTAATGTTATAGTTTATGTTTAATACCTACTTCTTGTTTCTTTTTGCTTTTTCTTTTTCTTTTCTAATTCCAGTACAGTGCAAAGCAAAATTTCTTGCTCCTAGTTTTCATGTTGATGTTCCTGTGCAATTTGATGTATACTTGAGAGCTGATTGTCCTCATCCTATCAGGTTTTCTAAGCTCTGCATCAGTTTCAATAATCAGGTACCTGTGTTCTAACTATCTCTGACCTAGTGATAGAAACTGATAATAAGCATGGAATAACATTTTATTGGTTTTAAACATTAAAAAAAATCAAAAGTTTTTGCCAAAAATTATGTTAATACTTAACATGAAAGATGTTTGTGTTTTTATGCATTATTCATTGCTTTTGACAAATATATTGATACTGGAATAAGACTCTGAAATGCAATTTGATTAATTCATCTCTCATATCTAGGTATTTTTATAATTTTAATGTCTTATTTCTTGTGATTTGTGAAATTATATTAATATAATGGATATCTTGTGTCAAAGAATTGCAGTGTAATTACTTGCTAGTCTAACTCTGATATTGTGAAAAGTAGGAAAAACCCATAGTTTGATCCAGTAACACAGAGCTGTAATATTTGCTACATTGCCATTACTCTCTAAAGATGTCTTCTGTCTGAATGTATCAACATTTTCCCCCACTTCTCCATTGTAGGATTACAATCAATACTGTGTTGTAGAAGAAGCCTATCAGAAAAGTGATATTCTAGAACAGTCATCACAAGGAACAATGTGCTTAGTGCCTGGCAAAACAAGAAAGTTCTCTTTCAAATTTGTTGCAAAAACTGAAGATGTAGGAAAAAAGATTGAGGTTTGTCCATTTGTTTTGTACCCTTCTTACTCTTACATACAATGAACTCAAACTCCAATGTGCCCCTAATCTGGCACCAGTTAAAAAGTCACTGCAGTCCTGAATGTCTGAATTCTTGAAACTGAGTATCAAAAGTGAGTGAAACTATTGAAAATGACAAAACACCAAGAAAACCACAAAAATTGAAGAATTGTTTCAAGAAAAGTTTTAACCTTTTTTTTTTATAAATATATGCAATACTTAAAAAGTGAATGGTAGTATAGTACTATGGGAGGGTAGGAAATTGCAATCTATTACACTGCTTGCACCTGAACATGGATACTTTTTCCACTTCTGTTTCATTAAATGAAATCCTGGAGTGGTGGGGTCCTCAGTCTCCAAGTTGTCAGAGGCTTTTTGATGGTGCATGTATTTATTATGTCTGTCTGTGTTGGAAAGCTATATTCCTACAACAGGTGGTCAGAAGACTCACCAATAGGTGTTTAAATTTGTGTCTGTCAGATCACTTCTGTGGATTTGATCCTGGGAAGTGAGTCTGGCCGCTGCGTGGTTCTGAACTGGCGAGGAGGAGGGGGAGATGCTTCCTCATCTCAAGAAGCGTTGCAGGCAGCACGGTCCTTCAAGCGAAGACCTAAGCTTCCAGACAATGAAGTGCACTGGGACACTTTGACTATTCAGGCAAGCACGATGTGAGTAACTGGGGTTCCAGACTGGTCTGTTTTATTGAGTTGTTCCCATCATGTTGTTTTTCAGGAGTCTCACATCTCTTGGTTTAACAGGCCACCAGTTGTGGGAACTTTCTTAAACAACAGGGTGTTTTAGCCTCCTTCAAACTAGGTTTAAAAGCAAGTTATTTAAGAAAGATACAATAACTGAGTCTTTTCTCTTCAAGGATTATTTCTAGAGTGCCGAACATTTCTGTTCAGCTCCGTCATGAGCCTCCTGCCCTGACTAATGAAATGTACTGTTTGATTGTGACAGTCCAATCACATGAAGAGACAGTGGCCAAAGATGTCAAGCTTACAGCAGGTTTAAAGCCAGGTATTGGGGGGTTATTTTCTTTTAATCCAGCAGTCTCAGAATTGACTCTTTGTGGATGCAGTGCAGAGAAATATAGTAAACTGTTTTCTCTCAGTAATTAAAAGCCAAACCAAAGTGAAAGTTGGGAATGATGAAATACCAGTGGTAAGAACAGCAGCTAACAGATTCATTCAGTGATGATTATTTTAAGCACTGCTTCTCTGTGATGCTTACATGGGTATTTTCAGAATATAAATCTTTACAAATTTGAAAGAAAACATGAAAGCTTTTGTGTTCCTTTCTTTTTGTTCAATTTGAAACTAATTTTTTCTTTTCCCCAAACAGAGATATTTTTCTTGCTGAGCTGAAAGCACTAGACAGCGCTAGATAAATGTTTTCTAAGTATAGATTTTGTGGGTTTTCTCTCACACCCACCCTGCTTTTTTTGTTTTCCTTGCTCTGGACAACATGGTTTGGTTTTTAAACCATTTGAAATTTGGGGAACAATGAAGCACTGAAGCAGTATTTCTTAGAAAGCAAAGGAAAAAATGCAAATATTGTATGTGTGAGTCCTGTATGTAGATCTTGCTGACAGTTTTCAGTGTGTGAAGCCCAAATATTATACTCAGTATGCCTCTTTGTAGCAATTACCCTGGAAGACAAAAATATTTTTTAAGCCACTAGCATATAGGATGCCATATGTTCTGTGCATTCTGAAATAGAATCTTTTTTTTTATAGAGTTGTATGGTTCAGTAATGTCAGTGGAGTATTCTTGAAGCTTGTTTAATTGGATATTTGGGCTTGGCTCCTGAAGCAGTGTTTAATAGATGGTCTTTGTTTTTCTCAGGTTTTTTTTTTCCTTGCTCGATCTAATCTCTTTAACATGGGATATGCAAGGTCAGTGTGGGTTTGCTGATTGCATTGAAAGAGCAAGTGAAATCTGACATTTCATTTATAGGGAAGGTGATGTATTTTCCACAGTAGTAACTCTTTGGCAAGATGTGGCTTGTTTTGCTTTGAAAATTATCCCATGTAATTGCAGTAATGCCAATATTCTAGTTAAACTCTGACTGAAGAATGGTGTCATTTAACATCTATGCATTTCTGCTTATGTATTTTCAACACTGACTTGAAAGAAAAGTTTTAAAAACATGTGAAATCGTTAAACCATGTTCTGGAAAACAAAAGAATCACAGAACAGTGACATTTCCTTTCTACTTCATTGTAGAGGTATCAAGAAAAACTTGGATCACATAATCCTGTTATGTTACATAGGTAATGGGGAACATCTAGACACAACTTCTGATTTTTGAGATTTTTTTTTTCTTGGCCCAAAGAGATGAAACAATAAACTTGCAAGAGTGCAAATGCTTCAACTTGGAAAATTTTGAGGTGTTGTTAAATCTATCTTCTGCTGGTACTTTTTAAAGATTCTCTCGACAATATGAACTGTGTTAGTTCCTCTTTCATTGCTCTTAAAGGTTGGGGGTTTTTTTAATTTTTAGTTATTGTTTTCATGCTTTGGTGATGTAAGCCTGTGTGGATATGAACACTGTTTTTGATCTTAGGGCAGGATGCCAACCTGACTCAGAAAACTCAGGTGACTCTTCATGGAACAGATGCATGTGATGAGTCTTTTCCTGCGCTGCTTCCTGATATCCCTGTAGGAGACTTGCAACCAGGGGAAAAGGTCAAGGCTTGAAACCTTACTTCTATATCACACTCAAGAAAATAGGGACCAACTAATAAAAGACTCTCTTAGACAGTTAATAAATTTAATAAATTAAATGCTTATGGCATGTTTTGCCTACTGTTTACGTGTAGTTTAGTATTCCTTTAATGAGATCATCTTTTGGACTAAATTGGAGAATAAGGTATGTTCTGGGTTTGATGATACAGCTGGGAGATATGAAATAAGGAGGCTAACTTCAACTGCTAATGAAATGCACTGCTTAATGGACAGTAGATAATAGTCAACAAGTGTGATTCAAGATGGTAGAGGATCAAATATGCACTAAACTGAAGCTGTGACTAGTAAGTTAGAAGTTGGTTCTGTCGTGTATTACATGGTTATGTTTCTTTTTTTGTATTGTTAAGTAACAGACAAGCACCTGGAGCAAACAAATCCAGTGAAGCAGCTGGAGTTGTGCTGCTCTGGTTAAAATCATTTGCTGCATGATCCAGATTGTGCATTGTAGGAGATACATTCTGGTCAAAATAATGTCCATTCTATGGTTGCCCTTTTGGACCAAGTTAGATGATTAACAACTTTTGGACAGCTCTAGACCTAATTAATGTAGTTTAGATATAGCTCATACAGTCTCCTTTATTTTGCAGCTGGAAAAACCCATATACATCCGTTGTGGAACAGTTGGTGCAAGAATGTTTCTGTTTTACATTTCTTACTTAATCAATACTGTTGTTGAGGGGAAAGAAATCCTCTGCAGGTGTCACCGGGTAGGTTTTAAAGATGCACCATTTGCATTTTATACAGATAAATTTGTGAAATACAAGAAATCTTCTAAAAGCTGTAATTGTGAGTATCTTAGAACCCTTTCCAGGAGATAGAATAAATGCTAAGTCAGCTGTATAGTAGCCCTTTTTAGCATGAGCAGTTCTATAATTATTAGCAAAAGAAAAGTTTTCTAGATTTATTCATAAATATCTTTAAAGATACATTCTTCCCTGGGGAGGACTTGGTTAAAATAATGATTTAAAGTAACTTTATATTAATAATCTTTGACATTAATAGCCAGGCCTTAAGCTGAATATAACTTTTTTCCTCTATTCTTCCCATCCCTTTCGTTGCCTCTAAAGGATGAAACTGTAACCATAGACACAGTATTTCCTTTTGATGTTGCTGTCAAATTTGTCTCCACAAAGGTATGTGTTTGAAAAGTTGTTCGTGTTTTGGAATCACAGCACTTTGGAGTCACACCCTGTTTAGTTATAAATAGTCAGAGCTTGTGTGTGTCTTGACAGCTGGAACACTTGGACAGAGTATTTGCAGATATACCATTTTTACTGATGACGGATATCCTGAGTGCCTCTCCTTGGCCTCTCACTATTGTAACAAGCCAGTTACAGCTGTCAGCTTCCATGACCCCAGTAGATCAACTGGAATCTTATGTGGAGAATGGTAAGTTTTCTTAGAAGTATGTTCTCTATCAGGAGGATACTTTTTGCATAAATTTGGGGTAATAAAGGGGGACACTTTAAATAGTGTTTACTTATTGAGCTGTAAGTAGAAGACAGCTGCTTAGTACTCTAGTTGCTTGCCAGAATACAACTTGGACAGCAGCATGCTTTAAAATGTAGTTCTGCTTCACTAGGTCAACTAAATAGACTTGGATGATGGATGGTAAACAAACTTCTAAATGTAATAGACATGAGGGAAAGCACCTGAAGTACTTCTGAAATGCAACTTCTTAGATATCCATATGAAAAGATACTCAATATTTCTAGTGTTTCTGGGACATATATACTTTCTGGAATGCAAGCACTTTACCATGTGATAGAGGCAGTATCCAAAAGCCAGTGATCCATGTCCATGATTGCAGTCACAAAACTGAAAAATGTGAAGCTAGAAAGGGTAGGCTATAAAGAACATCCACTACTAACCATCTTTTTTTTAATATTACCACAGTTTAGTAACTTATTATTTGCATTTTAAAAAGTTATGTTGAAGATCTCAGCCATTAAAACTACAGTGTGCTAGCTTTAAAGTTAAATAAGTGGAGTACTTAAAAGTAGAGCTGATCCAAACTCTTTCAACAAAACATTGTTTTTGCATTTGTGGCATCAGAGATGTGAATTATGTGTTCCATCAAAACTTTGGATCCAGTGAGGTATTCTGGGTGGCTGCCTGACTCTGGGGCAGCTGTCCACTCATGTAATCAAGGACTTGCAAGGCTCTACTTGCTCTGTTGATTCAAGGGTTGCCTGGCAAAAAGCAATTATTTCCCAGATCCTTTAGTCTTCAAACTATGATATTTCATCTTCATCTCTGGCACCTTGTGCTTTATGGCTTCTGGTTGCCATGATGCTCTTCATGATGCTCCTAAAGAGTTATGTCCCATGACATATGAACCCTGTAGGTATCAACTGTTCAGCTGTCCATCTTTTGGTTGATGGGGTTTTTTTTAAATATTAATGATAAAGTTTGAAAGACCATAACCTATTTTCTTAATACTTTTTAAAAATCACTCTCTACATGAAAAGGCACTTTTTTTTTTTAGTTTGAGTGGAGAAAAAAGAAAAGAAGAAAAAGTGAGGACTCAGTTTCACTGAAAAGCCAGTAGATTTTTCTTGTATTCCTTCTCTGCTCTCATCCATTTCAGAGGGAGAGGGGATGTGTCCATGTTCATTTTAATTTTCAAGCACCAGAGGCATCTTATGCTGATGTCTTGGAATCTGCTGTAGAATTGTAGAATCTGAATTGGCATTATTTTGCTTTCTGTGTGCATTTATGGACTCTAAATTTGCAACGACTCATTCTATGTATACATTAAAGATATTATAATGCTGTTCAGAAAGTAAAGTGACATATGTTTGTGTATGTCACCCTTTCATGTGTTAGAGTACTTCTCAATCTGTTGGATTTATACATTATGTAGGTACACTTTGCAAAGCACTTCGAAGGCCTTTCTGGCTGAATGCTTGTGTTTGTGTCATATTGCATTTCTAAAATTGGTGGCTTAGGCTGTTACTATGCTTTGATTTTAAACAAAATCTTGCTGATAGTTGTTTTACAGACAGGTGAGAGTGCCAGTGAGTGCTTTTGCCTTCGATGTCCTCCAGTTACTAATGCTAGTGGAGTGGCAACTGGATGTTATATAATTTCCTGGAAGAGGTAAGCATCTCTTGGCCTTGATAAGGAGAGGAAGTGAGCTGATTTGTTTTTAGGAATGATAGTGAGATGTTGGGTTTGGGTTTTTTTGGGAGTGGGGAGGAGTGCAAAAAACAGACAAAAAAGTTTTGTGTTTTCCTGTAACAAGCACTGTCTAGGCTTTGGACCTACTAATTACTACTTAGTTTGTATACTTACTTGATACTTTGTGTACTATAATATTCAACATGGTCTGCATTTGACTTTTTCCTGCAGAAGTTCACCTGTGGAAAGTGTACCTGTTGTTAACACAGTCATCACCCTACCGCATGTGATTGTAGAGAGCATTCCCCTCCATGTTAATGCAGGTAATATTAATTTGGCAACACACATGTCCTAATTAGAATTTTAAAGACTGCCAAAATTTTTGCAACACCTGGAGCTTCAATTTACTGTAGCGAAATACAGAAAAGTGGTGCTGAAAATTATGCAGCTAGAGAAAGAAACTGCCTCAAGGCTTGCTCTTCTTTCCCCACTTGAAGGGGAGGTAGGTACTTACACAAATATGTTCTCCTAAAAGCTGTCAGTGGAGCTCACATAATACTCAACCTGTGTTATGTGGCAGCACAGAGACTGGAGTTACCTCTGCTGATGCTGCCTTCCCAGTAGGTTTCTCTAGATACCTATGGCAACAGTTGTTCCATCCACCCACAGTCTGGGTGCATCCCAGGAAGAAACAGACTGGAGAGCTGGAGATGCTTGTTGGCAGGTGAAATGTTTCTCTTCTAGTACTTCACCTGTACAAGAACACAGTGGGATTGAAATGCCCACCAAACACATATCATTTAAATGCTTTCATTGGCTTAGTTTCATTTGTACTGAGATTCTTCCAATATCCTCCTATCCTGTTATGCTTTGAAGGACCTTCCTGAGAGTATCTGATTAGATTTTGGTAAGCTGAAAATAGTCAGCAGCAATGGAAGTGACTTCCTAGTTAGCATTCTTGGGCAGCATTAGCATTCTTGGGCAGTGTTAGCAGCTGGGAGGTTTGTAACTAGATGTTGAAACATGCTACTGAAAAACTGTAATGAAGCTGTGTTCTGTTGTTTAATCTGTTTCT
This sequence comes from Leptocoma aspasia, assembly GCA_013399835.1. NCBI lineage: Eukaryota > Metazoa > Chordata > Aves > Passeriformes > Nectariniidae > Leptocoma > Leptocoma aspasia. Next base: position 971,856 of record VXAX01001525.1, on the reverse strand, counting down.
AAAAAAACTTGTCAGAAGTGCTTCAGATGCCTAGTTCTTATATATTTTTTTCTTAACTTTTCACTGCTTTTTGCAACAGACTATTTTTTTTGAGTGGAACTGGAAGATGTGTTTTGTATTGAGATTACTTACTTTCTTTCCAAAGATCTGCCATCATTTGGTCGAGTCCGAGAGTCCTTACCTGTCAGGTATCACCTGCAAAATAAGACCAATTTAGTCCAGGATGTGGAGGTGTCCGTGGAACCCAGTGATGCCTTCATGTTCTCTGGCCTTAAACAGGTACAGAATTGTCACATCCACTGATCCTGCTGGTTTATCTGGTAGTGAATAATACATTGATTAGACTTATCCTGATGTACAGAGAGGACAAACTTACTGTTTTTTAGATGTTTAAAGTATGGTAAATTCTGTCTGGAAGAATATATGAATGCAGACTCTGTTTTAAAAAGGGCTAGATGGAAGCCTGTCTAGGAAATGTTTGTCATGTCATTCATGGGTAACATGCTGTTTTCACTATAGAAGCAATAGTTTAAGTAGAATTGGAAATAAGTTTTATTCTTTCCAGCTTCAGAAAGTAACCAGTGCATAAATAGAAAATAAGCAGAGCTTTTGGACACAGAACTTAACCTGTGGTTGTGGCTTTCTTTTCTTCTTTTTTTAAGATCCGACTACGAATCCTTCCTGGCTCGCAGCAGGAAATGTTGTATAACTTCTATCCTCTGATGGCTGGGTATCAGCAGTTACCTTCTCTTCACATTAACCTGATGCGATTCCCAAACTTCACCAATCAGTTGCTCAGACGTTTCATACCGACACACATTTTTGTAAAGGTAAGGCTGTGAGGAGTGACTTGTGTTTAAAGGCTCCCCTTGGGGCTGCTCAGATTCGGGGGACAACCACCCCAGCTGTGTTCAAAGCTGAGTGTCTCTAAGCAGACTAAAATGTCCAGCTTGTAACAGGGTTACTTGCTTTGGAAAATCTTGTGTTGTGCACTGGTGTTGTCAGCCAAAATCTCAAGGAAATCTGTTTCAGTGCAGTATGTATTTGGTTGTCACTAGATGAACGAACTGAATGTGCTTGTCATGTCCCTGTTGTTCTGTCTCACTCTGTAAAATGAGTTTTAAAATTGCCTCTATTTTGAGCATAGTAGAGTAAGCTAAATAATCAAATACTTTTAATACCATAATTCATAGTACTTCTGAAAAACATGTTTGAGCAACCCATGTGGCTAGGTTCAGAGATACTGTAGCATCCCACACCTCCCTGAATAACTTCTAAATACACATTCTCTCAGTGATTCTGTCTAGATTTTTTTCTTCATAAGTGGTATAACTTTGAAGACAGTTCAATCATGCCATGAAAAACAGATCTTTTTGACTTCTTAAGAATAATTTCAATCTATTTGCCCAAAACAGTGCTTTCTTATTCCACTCTTGCTGTTTCCAGAATATTTTGTTCACTTTTTATTCAGACTCTTAACAAGCAAGGAGCCTAAAGGCTTGTTTATATGATTTGAGATGGACTTGTTCAGACATCTGTAATCATATTTCTAGGAAACAGGCGTGGCGTTATTTCAATTTTGTTTTAACCAAAAGAGGTAGGCAGAACTTACTTTTCAAGTATGCTGGCACTCACTGGCTCTTCAAGATTGATTGTCAGAGTGCCCTCCTAAGTAAATAGAAGAGGCATTTTTTCTCAAAAGTGTGGTGTTCATAAAACTCCTGTGGACTCTCAAGCTTCAGAATTCTTTGCTTTTGCTTTGGAGTTTGGAGGAGAACATCAGAAAACCTTATTGTAAGGGTGCTTTTTCTTCTTTAGAACTTCTTCCTTGCTCTCTTCTATCTAGTGATGTTGCTTAAAATTTCTTCAAGAAACTGTCAGTCTAATTCCTGTTTTACACATTGATAATTATCACCTTTCTATACTGCAGTAATGCTCAGAACTCTGATCAGCCAGGCCTTGTGCTAAGCAGTGCTGATGTGTGTGGAGAAGGTATTTAAAGAAGGTATTTAACAGGGCAGTTGAGCAGCATTTAACAGCAGTTGAGGAGCTGAGGCCTCTAGGGGCCAAACTGAAATTTCAGTTGGATGCCCTCTGTGTTTGTGCCACTATTGGAAACCTTGGAAGTAGGATAAGCTTAATGCTACACTTGGGTACCAGAGCTACATTGATGACAGAGTTTATTGCAGAATTAGTTTCCTAGTAGTCTATATTTTCTGTCTGGGTGTGGGTTTTTTGAGGGGAGTTTGTTTGGGTGGCTTGTTCTGGTTTGTTTTTTTTTTTTTTTAATTCTTTGTCTTTATGTTCTTAAAGCCTCAGGGTCGTCAAGCAGATGACAACTCGATTGCAGCTGCATAACTTTGAGACCTGTACCTCTGCACTTAAAGAAATGGGGTGTTGCACAGAATATGTAAAGCTCACTTTGGAAACATGGCTTTGATCAAACCATAAGAATTAAATTTTATTTTGAAATTACAACTCTTAGCAGAACTAATGTTTAAGAAAAAGCTAGTGTTTCATAGACTTTCTTTAAGGAATAAACACATGGGGAAATCTTGGTGCTTTATTTCATGGGAGCATTCTTTTGAAGTTAATTTTCAATGTCAAACTCTTAAAAGTATTATTGAGGCATATTAAATGTCTTGAATATTTAAATGAAGAAATGCTAATTCATTTGACCAAACCTGAAAGATGTTTTCACCATTAACAGTTTACGTGCAAAGTTTGTATTTACTGTTAGAGATTTACAACATTGAAAATCATCATTTTTTTACAGAAGTTTGTCCTGTGCTACTTGTGTTGAAGATAGAGCAGGTTGTGCAGTAGCACTGTAAATTACAAATGGTTACATCATACTGTTGCAGTTGAGCAGCTTTTAGTCCTTTAAAACCATAACTCTCAAAAGGCACTGTTTCTCCTGGGTAAGCCATACATCAGATTTTGAATTCAGCAGCTAGTCTAAAGAAGAGAGATTGAGTCATACCAGTTGGACTATCCAACCTGGAGCTGATGTGGTTTGGGGTTACTTCTACACACAGTTTCCAGATTAAAGACATGTCTTGATATTCTGCTGTGTGAATTTAAAAAATAGACATCCTACTGTTGTACAGCTCTGGATGAACTGGTGTGTAAAGTACAGTAAAATATGTATATGTAAAAAATTGCATTGTGAAAATCTGCGTTGTTTAACTTTCTAAATAATTACATTTTGATTGCTTGGGAAATACCTTATTTATTGTCAAAGTGAAGTTCTAATAAACTGCTTGTGACAGAGTACTTCTGAAACTGTCCCTAACTGCATTGCTTTCACAGTTTTTTCCTAACTCTGATCTCACTTGTGGACTGATGTATCCATCTATGGCATTGAGGTCCAAAATAACAGCTGTGATACTTGAAGGAAAGCATGAGTGAAGTCCTGAAAAAATGTGTGAGGATATACTGTTTTTCTATGGAGTGCAGAGGTACTTGTATTATGAGGGTTTTTCCAATGTATAGATGGGGATAAGAAGATGACTGACAAACTGTGCTGGGAAGAACAAATTAAACCTTCCTTATTCTTTGCTTAATGTACTGAACTAAGTGGCAGTCATGGAATAGCTATCTTATCTTTTTTTTTTTTAAGAGTGGAAAATGTATTTCTTTTCCAGATTTTTTTTCTCTTAAGAAGTCACTCAGGTTGCAGCAATGCTGGCACCTCTGTTACTGTTTCTTAAAAGACATGTTGATGCAAGCAGTGTAAGTGTTTGGTGGAGAATTGGGTGCTTTCCCCCACCCCCAAAACAGTCTAACAGTGGTTTTTATCCCTTTGAGAAAGGGGATGACATAAAATACTTTCAAGCTTACAATAATGTTGAAGTCTTAAAGGAATTCTGTAAATATATTCCTACCTAAAATTGTGAGTAGTAAGAATAATATGGAAAAACAGAAATGCAGGCATATCCCACACCATGGAAAAAGCTTGTTACTTTGCCATAGTTGCAATTCCTGTTCTTGCATTCGCAAAGGGAATCCTTTCTTGTTTCGAATGAAGCTGTAAACACTACAAAGCAAATATTTTTGTGTTAATTGTCTCTGAAGTGCTAGGCACACCTTTTATGCTATGTAAATGACTGATGTGAACGAAAACATGCAGCAAGCAGGAACCACCTTGTTAAAAATGCTCGAGAAGTGATTAACGATGACTATCTTTCTGACTCACAAGATTCTAATGCTGAGGGGAATGTTTGTGATTCATAACCCAAATCCCTTTGGAAGTCTTAAGGAGATATATTCACATATATTTCAGTGTAAGTGCAATTTTTTTTTATTATTTACTGTGTTTTGATGAGCACCAGTCACGCTTCAATGTATACTATATAAATGTAGTCTATTTTAATTGGAACTAATTAAGTATCAAAGAAAAGAGATGCTACTTATAGACTAGTTTAAAAATAGCTTTCAGGGAAAAAAGATTGAGATGAACATGTTCAAACTGCTACTGAGCTGGAGATGTAGCCTCAGCACTGCGGTTTCCTCCTCTTTTATGCTACTTGGTGCATGAGGGGGCAGAATTTGTCCCATCTCAATGCTTGGGAGAGGAAGAACATTTCCCATCCTCTGTGATCTGGCCTACAGAAAAGTCTGGAGAAAGTACTCTGTTCCTTCTTCATTGCTTCCAACCACTAAATTCTAGTTACAGGAAGTTAAGGAAAAATGAAGGTCTGAAAGGAGGATTTTAATTTTAGATTCATTTTTAGGATCTTGCATGAAGTATTCTCAGATTGTTGATTTATAGAGGAGTTTGAGGTTCTACCAGCTTCCTTTTTGCATGTCCTAATGAACAAGTTGTTTCTCTTAATGATTTCTCTGTCTTCACCTGGGAGATTGGAAGCCCCTTGGGGTAAGAATACTTCTGCTAGGCCCTTTCTTCAGGTTTGAGGTTACTGTGTCTAAAGTAGGAAGAAGACAGAAAAAAAACCTCAAAGGCACCTCCTTCCTTAAACCTCCTCTGCTGCTTCATTTTCTAAAAACAATGAGCTCCTGGTCCTTCATGTCTTTTCAGGGAAGAAGTTAGGCTAAAGGAGAGGAGCATGGGTATCTTACGCCAAAGTACCTTCCCAGTCCTCCTCCAGGGATGGTTTTGACAAGAGACTTCTAGGGCTAAGAGAAGCAATCTCTGCTGTATTCCAAGGATTAGGCATGCTACCTGGTTAACTGAAGTGGAGGATAGGGAACTGTGCAGGACTTGTGACTGTGTTTAGCTCTCTCAGATTCAGGATGCTCATGCAGACCGCTTTGCATCTCTCAGCTTTCAGTGTATCAGATGTGCCCTGACAGATACTTGGCTTAATAGGCTACTGAGGCAGGTCCTGCTCACCAAGTAGCTTTGTTGCATTGCCCTGCCACACTGGGTTGTAAAATAGTTCATGGTTATAACACTTCTTACCTCACCAGGAATGTGGTTGTTGAGTAGCTGTAAGGTGAGTTGTGTTGTCAATAAAAAATAGTGTATATCCTAATTAATCATTGTGCTTAAAGTTCAGAAAATAAGTTTATATAATGTGTAAAATAATTTCAGAGGGTAGTTTCTTTAGAGCTCTCTGCCCGGATGGTTCTGGGTACTGTAGTCTGATAGAACTAGATAAGGGGAAAAGTAGTTTCATCTGCTTTGAGGTTTCTGCTGGAGTAAACCCTAGACATTAAGAAACCTGATAGAAGCGTTAAATGCCACCTAGAACCTGTTTAATCCTGCTAAATTTAAGGGCTAGCATGTAGCTGGGCTACATCTGTCTGCTTGCAAAAATCCACAGAGCTGACTTCAGATAACATAGATACAGACTCATCCTGACTTATTGCAAGCTGGTCAAAACTTATCCCAGCTGTTCTCTACTTTTAGGTGTCAGCAGTCTTCTCTACTGGCGAGAATGTTGTCCATGCAGAATGTGACTCGCTGCCTTTCCCCTTGCTGCCAGAGAGGGCTCAACAAGAGCGAGCTCACTGCTTTTCAAGAAAATTGTTTGAAGGTTCCCTTCACACTCAGGCAGTGGCATTCCTGCTTACTTGCTTGCCCGCCCATGCAAATAGGTGCTGGCTTCCAGAGGGCACTGGGGCTTCTCTTTGATGTCCGTATGTTATTGTATTTCTTGATACACTTTTTTTCTCAAAAAGTTCTGCGAATTTTCTCTAGAATGAGCTCTGATTTCTGCATTTAGTCAGGGAACTAACTGGTCTCTGCCTTTCCAGGGCTCCAGAACTCTGTGGCTTCAATGTCCTTGGCACCTTGGATGCCAGACATGCCTTAGCTTTCTGCTTGTTAAGGGCGAAGTACTCCTGGGGAAACCCTTACTTTGTTTCTACAGCAGATTGTGTTGGAATCTCCTGTGAGATATTGCCTGTGTATTTGCATGATTGAAGCCTTCTGTGAGATAGCTCTCTCAGCCTCAGACTAGGAGTGAATACTGCTTGGCATTGTCCCATGTGGGAACATGCATATGGACCCTTCTGCTGTAGAAATACCTAGGCATGGTGCAGGGCTCAGGAAAGTTTCTAATCTTCATACAGCTCTGAGTCTTGTCTTCATTTACCCCACAGAGTGTGGTGGATGCTGTGACTGAGCAGTGCAGCAGGATGAGGTGTGGGGACAGCAGCCTTTGTGAAGCTCAGTTTTAATTTGGGGTAGGTAAGGAATAAATGTTGCAAATAATAATAGGAATGAACAAGATTTTAGGAAACTAGAATGCTATGTGTCTCGGTGTTTTTCTGCCAAAGAGATGACAAGTACTGGAGAAGTAAACCCAGGCATTTATGTATTTGAATAAATGTTTAAAATACCCAAAGATTTATTCAAGACAATTCCCTCACCTGAACAAAATGTAAATATTTTATTCTAGTTGTTTTCAAGAAAATTATGTCAAATTTTCCATGGCAGATCTCAGTATAATTTGCTGAGGAACACGTTACTGTGCAAAGGCAATGAAGTTTGTATAGCCATTCTTGTAGGATGTGTTGTATCAGTGCAAAACTATGTTAACTCTGTGTGTTGGTTACCATCATCTCAATTTGCCAGTGGGATGGGAAGATCTGAGAGTCAAATTTATCCCTGGAAATTAAATTGAAACTTGTAGGTGACACTTTCTTGCCTGCTTTTAGAAGTTGCTAAGAAGTATATGATTCTATTGGGATGTTCAAAGCTGACCTTAAGTTTCAGTTAATCTTTCTAGAGGTCTAACTGTTCCTCTTCCAACAGCATTTTTACTTCAGAACATGCACATACTTTCCCCCATAGATTTTTGTATGCAAAATTATTTAACTTTTCTGTTTTATCTTAACTCTTTAGGAATTGCTGTGAGGTTTTTAATACTTTAGATTAGGTAAGGGTAAATCTTGAACTTGTAATTTTTTATGTGATTTTTTTTTTTTGTTAACCAGTATTTAAATTACTCATTTCCCAAGCTACTTTAATAAGTAATTAGCTGAAATATGTTGAATCCAGTTGGTTCTCATTATGTAGCTTTTATATATACATGTATATATATGTATATATACATGTATATATATTATGTATACATGTATATGTACTCATACCTATGTATGCCAGTGAAATAAATAAATTCCAGTACAACAACAATGAATACCTAAATGAGGATAAAACCCCTTATATTTCAATTTCCTGTCCCACATGGAAGACATTGCAATAGCCTGCAGCTTAGCATAAACTTAGCCTGATTTTTCTTATGATGCCATAATAGAAATTTTCTTGGCACCTGTTTTCATGATCAATACAGGTGGGGTGGTTGTCTTGCACCCTCAGTCAGGGGCATTCCAAGTGCCTGCTCCAGCCCTAAAGTGTAAACAAAACCATGGAGCTGCTTTGTGGCAGCCAGTACTTTGTCCCTCCAGAGTCACTAGCTGTAAGCCTGGCATAAGCACATACGTACACATGCAGATGTATAGATATATACATCCTCTGTTTTGTTACTGACATCAAGGAATCCCACCTCAGCATCTCCTGGAAACTTGGACTGGGACATATGTGCTCAGTGATGGATTGCTTTCTCAAAATAGTCTACAAGTGACTGTGCAAACACTTGTAATGATAAATATCAAAACATATAGGATAATTACAGAAGGAAGGAAAACAGAAATGTACTCAAAGATATCATACAATGGTTTCTCTGTGCACCAACATTAGGAAGTTATAAAGCAAAATAAAGTTATTTTAGTCCAGTTTTCAAGCACCAGTCTCTTTCTAACAGGAAAAAATGCCAATTTTTCTCTCTCTACGACACAATCACCTTATAAGATAAGATGTTTATAAGATATTTACCTGGCTAGGAGGTTACAGAGAGGTCAGACAAAAGTTATCTTTAGTAAAATCTCACTCTTTCTTGGGGTCACTGCTCTTCCATTGAAGACTTTCATGTGGCTAACATAACAATTCCTTGCATTAATTTATGACCTCAAAGATACTCATCACGTAGAGTGGATTTGGACTTGAGAAACTTTTAGTTCAAGTACTATTATAGCCCAGGAACAAAAGAGGTGCTGATAAGAACAATTAATGAATTCCATGAAGGAGTTTTTAGGTAGTGAGAGAGGAATGCTCTTATCCCCTCAGCCATGTACTACTGTGTACACCAGCTAATTTTAACAGAAATGTTTTTCTAATTCCTGGGTTGGTTGCTTTTCCCTAAGAGGTCATGCTTTTTGCAGAAGCAACCTGATATTGCTCTGCTGACTGGAAAGGAGCTGTGCCCATTTGCACCTGGGGGGAACTGGCACGATGTTCTTTGTGCCACGGTTACTCCATGAGATGAAGCATGCACTGCTGAGCAGAGCACATGGGATTTACCTGGAATTTCATTGCTAGAGGAAAACCAGCATTAGTTACATGCATGATCTATGATGAGTTACATGCAACTATCCATGATGAGCAGAGGGCATTGTGTTTTCTGAAGGTTTCTGAAGGGAAATAGAGATGTACAGCTATGATTAAGCTTTGTGTTTGTTACTGTAATACAAATCATTGTGGTGAACGTTGGCTTGTGATTGCTGTCCTATTTCTAGGTAAATTAATTTGATGTTTTATTACTTTATCCATGTGAGGACATCTACAAATGCAGGCTGTTTAAACCTTGCTGCATGACTTTATGGGAAGAAACCTGCCTTCTCAGGCTGTAAAACCAATGACTGCCTCCTGAAAACCACGATCAGGATCTCTTGGAGTTTTCTCTACCCCATCCGCAAAGGCTGGAAGGAAGATTGGTTTAATTGAAAGATTAATGCAGGGAAAAACTGAATGCTGGGGTCTGTAATGGTTAAACAGCGTGAAAGAAAAACCCAACAGGCCATGGAAAGAGGACTAGGCAAGGAATCCTGAGAAACTGTAGACCAGGAGTAGTGATGACTCCTGACTGTGAACTACTCATGCCTACTTTGGAGCCTGAAGAAGCCTTGCTTGGGGCTGTGATCCTCAAGAAGGCTGATCCAGCCATCCTCTCCTTATCCTGGCTTGGATGCCACCTCCCTCCTCCCCTTCTTATCCTTTGGTGATGGAGAAGAGGAAGTTAATGAATGGAAGCCAAACTCCTAGGGCTACCTAAACCAGCACTGGTGGAGCAGTGGGTCTGCCAGAACATTCTCAAATGAACTTCTTCCATCCTTGGTTTTCAGTGCCTTCCGGGTGCTCCCATTGATGTTCTGCTGTCAGCTGTACCCTTTTGTGCTTTCAGGTTTACCCCAAGGCTGCCCAGAGCTAAGGATGAAGGGCAAGACACAGTGCTCTCTGCCTGAGCCCCACAGATGGCCACGGACTTCATGCACATTGCTCTGCGTGTCAAAAAGATCAAGTTTGAACACAAAAGCTGCTGAGGCTCAGATTAGCAGCAAACCCAACTGTTCCTGCTCCCCTCCATACAGCACCATCCAGTGGCACCTGCTGAAGCAGAAGCAGGATCCTGCTGAAGCAGGATTCCCACAGCCACCAGCCAGTCGGAGCAGGGTTACCTCCAGCTCTGCTCTCCACAGGGGTCTTTCTAGGTACACTGCCTCAAGTGTTTTGTACAATGAGTTAGTGTGAGCCTAAAAGGAAGCAAAGAAACCCTAAGATTTCTTCTCTCCTTCCCTCCTTCCAATGCCTGGGTTGGTGTGATCCTCCTGGAGACCATCTACCCTTTGAAAGCAGCAGTAGGTTGGCCTCAAAAAGGGTCAAAAAGTCAAGTATGGGTTGACCACAGCTGGTTGCTGCGGCATCTCTGAATGTTCCCTTTCAGTGTGTGGAAGCAGCTAGTATAAAAGGTGACTGTTTGGGTCTGTAACTTGCAGCATTTCCTATGGCAAAGAGAAGGAAAAGCCTAAGGAGTTTTTTTCTAAATTTAATGCATACCCTGGTAAAGCTCTTCCCATAAAACCCATGATAAAAACTACTCATTCCCACCTCTTCCTTGCAAAGAAATTATCTGATTCTTGGCTACTAACACGTAACTCTCTTCTGCACAAATATGAAGCAGTGATGTGTCCATTTTTATACAAACAGGGAACCTCATTTCAAAACCAAGACAAAATTAATTTATAGGCATCATCTTTATTACCTTAGCAGGAAACTGCATTTTCTCCCAGGTCTGACATTTACCAATGGAGTGGGCTCAGATTTAGTTGCTAAAATATGCATTGCCAAAGAAATAACCCAGGAGAGCTTATCTGATACGTCTCATGGTCCCACTGTTGAGCTCTTGAGCTTTTGGAGAACTTTCTTTTCTGAACTCAACCTTCTTATCCTGGTGGGACTGGGATCTATCCCCAGAACCACAACACTGCTGCAGTGATTGAGGTCAGCCCCTACTCTCTTCTTCCACAGCGGATCTCAGCTGCATTCTGGGAATGGCAGGGAAACACGTGGTGGTGTTGCATAGAGGTCCCTAGGCAAAGCATGAAAATGGAGGGAGGAGAGAAGAAAGACACTGCCCGCCATCCCTGAGATGTTTAAAACAGTAAGCTGATAATGGCTAATAGAAGAACAAAAGCTAAACTTTCTGGTTTAGCCTGGCGTTGGGTCCATGGATAATCTTCAAAGAGGAGCTACAAATTTTAAAAGGAATTAAGGTCTGGGAAATGTTAAATCTGGCACATCTGGTTTACAAAGGGGTGGGGTTTTTTTTGTTTTTTTTTTTTTCTGGATGCTGCTGTGTTTTCATTTTTGTTGGAGTGCCAAAGGCAATTCTCTGTCAAATGCAGACTCTTGACCTTCTAGTCAGGATGACAAGAAAGTCATCCCAGGGTGTGTCCACACCTGTCAGACAATATTAGGCACAAAATAGAGCTGTCTGTCTTCTTTAGCTAAAATGGTTTCACAAATAGTTCATAAATGCTTGTCTTCACAGAGAAGTGCCTGTATTATCTTGATGCACTCAATATTTAGATTGATGACAACTGGGGTCATTGGTTAAACTGTCTAATCCTGGCAAGCCAAGGCAAAGAGAAGAGGCAGGAGAGTAGCATGGTGGCTGCTTAAAATTACCTGCAAGAGATCAGTCCTGAGAGCAGGTAGGGCTAGTGACGAAACTGGCAGGTCTTTGCTGTGACTCACCCATTATTAGATCCCACTGCATGGAGACACTGCCTCACAGACATGGCTGTACTTGAGGATCAACACTTGGGACATTGGGCAGGTTTACCTCGGCTCCCATAAAATAAAAGCAGAGCTTGCAACTGTAATTACAGCTATTATAGAAGGTCTAATACAAGGGAGCAATGTTCAGGAGATGGGAGCCAAATTGCTGTTTACGCAAAAGGCTTAGCTGTAATGAAGGGCTATTAAACCAGGAATAAATTCTCTTACATCCACCCCACCACCCCTTTCACCAATTCCTTGTTGCCGAAGGGGACCTGAAGGTGAGCATCTAGCCCATCAGCCTTCATATTTGTCTCTTTGCTCTGAGTGAAATGAAAATGATGGAGGAGTGAAGAAGCTAGCTGGTGGCTGGCCAACACTGGAACCTGAACGTGTGCCAGTTCTTGGCACTCACCCGACGGCACAAAACCAGTGCTGGAAGAGCTGTGGCAGCTCCAGTTGGAGAAGGGATCTGTTACCTCCCTCCCTGCACACATGAACATTTGCTGGGCTATTCCACTACCCTTCACCAGTTAAAATAGCAAAAGGGAATGTTTCACAGCACAGTGTAACAGGTATTGATCTGTTTCTAAAAGTAATGGTTGTTTATTGTAGGCAGCTGTAAGGTGCCCGTTAGTCTCATATTTGTAAACCAAGCATGGCTTTGACTGAACTAGTTCATCAAGGGCAAGCAATTTAAGGCCTGAAGTGAAGAGAGAAGGTTGTTGGATTGAGTAAAGTGAATAAGAAATTTCTGTGAAGGAAAAAGAAGAAAAGAAAAAAAAAAAGCAAAACCAAACAACCATTATGGTAATTTACTTCTCAGGGATACTTTGTCCATTTCCAGAGGCATCTGTATCAAGTGAGAAAACACCAAAAATTGGTATCCTGATCAAGAAAAGGCACAGATGAGTTAAAAGCATGTTGGTGGGTTAGTAGTGGCTGAAGAAGCAGTAAGAAGAGCAGAGAATCAAAACCCAAGATGGGCATGTTATCCAACATTCTTTGCTGCCTCCAGCCTTTCCCTACCTGCAAATACTGTGGGTTTGTTCCACTTCCCACAGGCATTTTCCTGTGGTTGATTGTAGAAATCCTCTTCCTGCAAAGCTCTGTGAGTGGGAAAGACAAGCCCTTGGTTTAGGGGGCCCAGAGGGAGGCTGTAAGCCTGGGTCACATTTCCTGAACTCAGTCATGGTTGGTGGATCAGTGCACAGAAAGTGGAAAGATGTCACAGGCTGGATACAGATCCATCATTCAGCCTGTGCTTCCCGGCAGGAAGAGTAAGAATTTTGTGGCACATGTGGAGCCTCCTTGTATCTTGATATGTTGTATCCCTGTTCTGTGTATCAGTATAGGTGTCTGCCTGTCTGAAGAGCAGGACAAAATCTCGAAAGAGCTTTTACCTGAAACCAGCAACACCAGTCACTTTCCCTTTGCCCAGTCAGAAAGGAGAAGCTGCCATCCAAAAATTGGCAAGACAAATGACCATGGAGCTTCCCCACCCTGTGATCAGGAAAGCCTCCCCAGATGTGTGCCACCAAGGGATTCTCAGAAGCCAACATGCACCAACTTATCCTTCAAGAACCTTGTGCCAGCTCCACCCATGCCAGTGGGCACCAGTAGAAGTCCCTCACCTCTGCCTGCAGGGATGGACTGTACGGTTCCCACCAATGCAGTTCTTTATAGCTGCAGTTTGAGTTAGAGATGTGGTATTCCTACCCTTTTGGAGCTCACATCAGAATGTTCAGGTCAGACCAATCTCTACTTGTCACCCACAGCTCTGCCACCAAGGCAGAGCAAAGGCTGCTTACAAAGCCATGCCCAGCTCTGGTTCTCTCACCCTGTGTGCTGATCAGCCTGCCTGCAGAGTGCCTTGCGGTGCAGAATCCTGTTTTAAATTTTTTTTACCCCAGGTGGGCATTGTGATAGCAGCCCCTGATTAAATTCTACTGGAAGGTAGAAGAGTTCATTTAATTGTTCGTTTAGAAGTGGTCAGCTTTGCCTACCTTGCTTTCTTGTTTAAGCACAAAATGTACTTCCCAAATGAAAGTGTGGAGTCACAAATCATCATGCTTTCATTTTGGCCCATAGTCTAATGGGCTTCCTACAGGAAAACTGTAGCCTGAGCCATATGTGTTGGAGGTCTTGGTTGTGCGTGTTACATGAACAAGGATTTCCCTTTATCTCACGTTGCCTATGTATGTCATTTACATTTGCATACTCTTAGGGTATAGGTATCTCACTGGAATTTTGTTCTCCTGAGTGCAGTTTTACACCACCCCCAGCACCTACAGGACTTGCCTTGTACTACATGAGAAGGGACTGTAAGAGGAAGGCATTCTATTCAAAGCAGAGAAATTTCAGATTAAAATGCCAAGGCTGTGGAAGAACTTCTGATCTCCTTGGTCTGACTTTAGTGTCATTAATTTGGCAATACAAGATCTGCCAGGGATCAACCACATGCCTTTGCTAGGCTGGCTCAGGCCACAGGCTGTAAAAGGAAATATGAAAAATGGTGGAGAAATAGATTTTATTGCTCTTTCTTCCAAAGCGCTCATGAAAATTAATGGCCATTTCATTCACAAGCTCTTTCTATTACTGGTAGGGGAATCATAAAAACAAACCCTAGTTCTTTTTGTGTGTCAGTGCCTGAGCTGCCTCAGTGTGTTTTTAGTAGTTCTTGCAAGGCAGTGTGACAAGCAGATGTTTTTGAAGGCATATTTTTGAAGGTGTGCCATTTCCATAAATAAAATTGTATGTTTCCTCCAAGTATTGAGTCTTTTATGGCTTCAGTAGAGTACAATTTCAGAGTTTGAAATAAATCCTGTCTTGGTCAAATACATCACCTAAGCCCCCACCTTAGTGTCTGACTGTAATCTGGCCAAAAGCAATCATCAATACCATAGCAGGTAAGAGACAAATATAGGTTGGAATAAAAAAACATATAAAAAACATCCCTAGAAAAAAAAATTAGAAAGTCAAGATATAAACATACCCTTGTCTTGCCTCTATTATTTTAGAGTCAAGAATTTCCTGTGCAGAAAATCTATTCTGGTCCCTTTAACCCATACTGTTATTGTCAGCTGTACACCATTTTTTTTTCTTCAAAAACATCTGCAAGTCTTGTTTCCCTCTTTGCAAATTCATACATAAATAAAATTAAAGGGCTTTCCAATCCAGGTCTTTTAGTGCTGTGTTATTTACATGTCTAAACATAGACACCTGAGTTTCAATGTGAGAAACCTGTACCCTGTATTGTGCATGTTCTGTGAGTAAAGTGGGAACCCGTTTTCAGTGTCTGCCGGGAGGTGATTTTCCTCAGTCAGTTGTAACTCCCCCAGTATGTGTAGGCTATTGTTAAGCAGACAATAGATAATAGCCTACCTACCAGCTCACCTATCCAAGCAGCACTCACCTTGCTGCAAAGGTTTAACACTGTTGCCAGAGATTTTCCTGAAGAGGAATATAGACACGCCTGCCCATAACCTGGGATCTCCTCTCCTCCCTTGGGTCGCATCCTGCCCCCAGGATCCTTCTTGATGCCAGCGTGTCTGAGTCAGGTAAAAGCACAGAGCTTAAAAATGATGCAGTCAGCTATTTCCTGCTCTGTTTATTAGTTGGGTGTTTAGTTTGGACCCAGCTCATCACTCTTCATGCAGGAAACTCCCATTGACTTCATTGGGAACACTGTCTGAGCAAGGATTTCTGAGCAGGGCTTCTTGATGGAGGATGGCAGAACAGGACTGAGCACAGAAGTACTTGGCCCCTACGAGAGCAGAGACAGTGAAACAGCCATTCCTGATTCTTAATAGCAGGCCTCAAGGGACTTCACAAATGTGAGAAATATTATTATCCCTGTATTGTAAAAACTGGTTACCAAAACAAAAGGGTGAAGCTAAACAAGGTATTGTTTTAGAAATTCTTGGTGGTAAATAAGTGCCATCAAGTGATGCAGACTAGGTGAATGTAGAGCTATAGTTACCTACAAAGGATGCCACATTTCTGGGAAGAGTTTTAAGGAACAACTATTAATATGCCCCTTCCACCATTTTGCTTTCCTTAGGCGCAAGTCCCTACCACTGTTCATGATCTGCTGTTTTAGAGCATTCACTCTTCTGAGATTGCTCCTGGTTTTTCTCAAGTATGACAAGAAGAGCAGCATCCAGCCTGTTTGTTACCAACACACCTGCTGCTGGCCCTTCTCCTGTATGCCTGCAGCAGCAAAGCCAAACCCAGTTTACATCAACTCCATGTCCAGGAAAGTCTAGCCAGGCTCACGTAAGTCTCAAATGGGGCAGGAGGAGGGTGTAATTCTCAAAAATTTATTATTGAGGTCTGCATGCTCTGGTCTCATTATGGCTGTAGTCAGTGCCGTTTCTGACAACAGCATTGCACTGAGCTGTGCAGCTGCATCACCAGTGTGAGTCTCAAGCTTCAGTCAGCCTTCCACATGGGAATACATGCAGGTATGTTCAAAAAATATCCTGTCAGAAATATCTTAAAAGACCACCCTGTAGCTGGCCTGTAGTTTTGTGCCAAACATGCTTCAACCACCTGAAAACCCACACAATAAGAGAAACTTCTTCCTGGGAGTGAGACAGCTAGGCTGGGAAGTATTCAGGACTGTCCTGGCAGGCAACACTGGATGGACAGTGGGAGGGAAGGTATCATTTCTACTTGTATAAAATGACTAGAGAGATTTAAAAGTAGTTTTCTGACAGGAAATAATCTTTCAAAACCTCTCCTGGAAGGCACTTGCTGATGTACTGCCTGAGTACTGCATCTGAAGCAGATCATTTGCTGACATACTGCATAGGCTGTGAAATTCTGTAACTTGCCTTATTATGTACAATTCAGGGACACACAATCACTATGTATTCCATCTCACCCTTGCTTTTCCATTCTATGGCCTTGGATGAATTCTGGGGGAATACCCTTTTCCCAGGAAGTTTTTAATGAGGCAATGTTTGCAGCAGACAGAGATACCACTCCTGAGCTATGGGTCAGTACAGAAAGCCAGAGAACACAGCTCTGTCAGGTTTGTTTGACTTTCTGCTCCCACCCAGAATGAACAACACCATTTGCTGCAGACCTCCTGCACCACTGACACATTTCAAAGAGACACGTCTAAATCTTCAAGGGTTTTGTCCTGCTAGCAATGTAAACTTCTGCCTTTCCAAACACTTCAGAGGCACTTAGGAGTTCCACTTCACCCACTTTCATAATTTGGCCATAAGAACACTGTAGGCTGTCTCCTCTCTTATATTTCTACTGGGAAATACCAGATGGGCTTTAATCTGGCTATAGATGTTGATATCTTGGAACAAATCCCTTGAAGTGAGTGAATGAAAAGGAAAGAGATGCTATTCAACACCAAACCCACAAGCAAAAAAATGTAAATAAATAAAAATACACCAAACATCCCAAATTCTGAGGATAAAAAATGTTTGACTCAAGAAGGAGGTAGGAAAAAAAGGGAAGTAATGAGTGATGAACAGTTTACTCATTACATATTTGTTGTCCACAGCCTATCCCCTGGCCCTGGGCATTTCTTAACCAGGCCCTCAAGATCTTGCTTAGCAATCCTAGCACTTCTGTGGGGACAGCACCTAACCCCTAGCACATAGTGTATTTTGGTTTGTGCCACAGCTTCATCTGACAAGTGTTGGACCAATTATTGCATGTGTGACACTACATGTGTGTGAGCTGTGGAGAGGGGCAGCATGCTGAAAAGGAGAGGAAGGATGGGAGGGAGGAGGGAGGTCCAGCCTGTAAGTACAGAGGCCTGAAGTGGTGTGAGGGAAAAGGTGTTGAAAGCGGGGTGGAGAGGACTAGCAGGTTGGGGACTAGCCTTTGCAGGACGTAAGAGGTTGACAGTCCACAAACATTACTGCAAGGAGGAGGAAAATGACTGTGTGGCATGTTCCGCCACACCAATTGCTTCAGATTTCAGTATTGAAGGGAAAAGGAGCTCAGCTAATGGAGAGAGCTACACTGATGCTGTGACCAAAGGCTGCTGGGCATGCCACACTGAACATGTGTTTACGTCAGAGGCAGCAGAAGGATCACAGATTTGGCTAACAAGCACTTGGGATTTGGGGGCTGTAGGCAAAGTGTGGGGCTCCACATCTAAGCATTCAGGATGTATCTGGTGCAAAAGCCTAAAAACTGTTAAAGGTCTTAATTTGGCTACTTTGTTCTGCAGGTAGGAATAAAAATGAAAATTCACCCAAGCCCTGAAGTTACCTGGTGACTCTGCTCAGCAGTTGAGATGTCAATGTGGTGTGCTCCACATAAAAGCTACACAAAGGTGAGCCCTGCCCAGAGAACTGAAATGCAAGTATGATGGGCAAGATAAAAGGCTGATAGAATGCAGAGGAGGAAGGCACAAGGTAAGAATAACATGAATATGACAAGATCACGACAGTAGTTTCAACACATTAAGACTAGGTCTTTCAACAGACAACCAGTGGCTCAGTTGAACTTTGGGAAGCATTTTGGAGGACAATGAGGGTGCCAGGAGGGTCCTCTTGCAAAGCTTAATACAAGAGCTCCTTTGAAATCCTGACAACAGCAACATTAAAACTCCTGGCTGCAGTGAGGGGCCTCTTGAGATCTTGCTGTGCTGGAGACTAGGGAAGGGATAGAGACTTGCAAACTGAGTATTAATACTCTCTGGTCCTGGCTCAAAATGACTCACAGTGTTTCTGGACAATTTATTTAACCTCTGATTTCCCCTTTGGAAACGTGGGTTTCATACAACTTGTTTCCTTGTAAAACTCTTTGGGGTACTGGTAAATTTGACCTTCCACAGTACAGTGACAGCACTGAATGAAACCAAGAGAAGGAACTGGATGAAGCCAGCTGGCAAGTGGCACAGGATTTGAATGAGATTAGAACCAAATGGGTGATACTTTAAGGGGGCCGAATGTGTCAAGGGATGTTGATGTGTCTGAACTCAGAAGCAACAGGTAAAACATTTTCGTTTGTGCACAGCATGGAGTGTTGTGGCTGTAGCAGCTCTCATACTGCTGCCTGGCAGAGCAGCTGCTGCCTGCTCCCTCCTCTCACTCACCTCTATTCTGCCTCCACTTTTGCCCTCGCTTCTCTACAGTAGATTTCTTCTTTGTGTCATTTGTCTTTCTGGTGCATTCTCATGCTTCACTGCCCATGGCCCAAGTGCCGCACTGCCCTGCTCCCTGGGGCAAGGTGTGAGTTGCTGCTGAGGCCACCCACAGTTCACACACCACCAAGATGTTCAACAGCTACAGACCATTCAGAAACGCAAGAATGTTTTCAGAATTGAGACTCAGTTTTGCTGTGGGTTTGAGGGTTCCTATAGAAGATAGGAGTGAAATTCCTAAATCTGCCTTCTCACAAGTGTGACCAGCACCTTGCTGCCAGCACCTGCAGCTCAGCAGCCACCTACCACCTTGATGCACAACCCAGCTGCCAGCCTTGCACTGCCAGCAAGAACCCCTCCAGTTCTGAGTGCACCTTGCTCAGTTTTGCTGAGCTGTGGTGATCCAAAACACAGAGGAGGCAAAATATTAAATTGCTGTAAAAAAGCTACGGGAGTTAGGAATGAGCTTTACACTTGCTCCACGTTTCAGTACCACTAAGACACAAAGCGACTCAGCATTACAGCGAGTGAAGAGAGAGGCGTTTGGACATGGCAGGGTCAGTGCCGCTCACTGTGTATGTTACAGATGTGCAGCTGCAGGAAGAAACAAAACCATAAGGAATTATAAGATTTGCTGGGATAATCTGGATGTGGCTGGGGAATGCTTCACTCGTGGAAGGGAAAGGTGAGGGTCTCCCGAGGGTGGGGAGGGGGGATGGTGCCGGGAAGCCTAAACCACCGGCCGGGACAGTAACCGGGCTCGTTTCCTTTCTAGGGATGGTGCTCCCGTGCTGGGACAGGGAAGCGTGAGGCGGGGAGCGGTGGGTTNGGTGCCGGGGCCGGGGCCGGTGCCTGTGCGGGGCCGGCGGCGGAGCTGGGCCGCCACCGCATCGGCTACGAGATCTTCGCGGACTTCAAGCGGGAGAACATGCAGCACTTCTGGGACCGGCGCGCCACGGCGGCGGTGGCCGAGACCTTCTTCCTGGGCTGGATCGACGAGCAGGTGCTGCTGGTGCAGGGCAAGGAGGAGCACCTGGAGGTGCTGCGGCAGGGCTGGGAGCGCCGCTCCCTCAAGCCCCCGAGCGGCTTCCACATCAAGTGCCTGGGTAGGTGCCGCCGGGCCGGGCCGGGCCGGGCCGGGGCCCGCGGAGCTGCCCCGGGGCACCCGCCGCAGGTGCCCGGCGGGGTCAGGGAGCGGGGGCGGAAGGGGGGGCCCTCCCCGCCGCGGGGTTTTAGCTCCCAAAAGTGAGTGTGCGCGAAAGGAGTGAGCCGGGATGGGAGCGGTGGCGTTACGGGGATGCGGCTAAGTGGTGTTCTCCGGGAGGGCTGCCGGCCACGGCTGTACGGTCGGTTGGAGAGATGCGTTCCCCCGTTCCCTTCAGCGGGCGAGGGTGAAAGCATAAACTGCAAGAGTTGGAATATACCCCCTGCAGGATGAAATGCCCGCTGGCCTCCTACGGGCCGGCTTCGCCCGCAGCGTGCTCCCGGGGTTGCTTGGCTCGGGAGTTAAAAGTTTTGTTTAGTATTTCCAGGTGTGCTATAACAATATTTTACTTTATAGTCGGCTCTACGTGCTAGATCAAACTTGTATCCCAGCGTTGCTGTGAAGGTGTCTTTCCCAGCGTGAAGCAGTAGTAGGAGATGAGTAACATGCGGTGTTTTGCGATGCAAGGCAGGTGGCTTTTGCAGCTATAAACGGCAAGTCTGTTGTGCCGTGGTGGGCTGAAGTTTCAAGTTACAGTGTGATTCCCTAAGGGAATCCCATCAGTGTGCAGTGGCCTAGGACAAAGCACACCTTATCCTGAATTTTCTCTGGGAAAGAGAAAAATCCTAGCATGGAGAGCAAAAATGTTTCAGCACTTGTTTTGACACGAAAAAAACCCAACAAACATGGCCAAAAAACCAGCCTAATCCCTCCACCACCACTCCACTACCCCCAAACCCTAAGATATAAAGCTGTGGCTATTTGTTGGGTATACTGGAGAGTTGTGAAGAACAACAGAGCAGAAGGTTTTCTTAAGATTAAGGCAACTCAGCATTCATCACAGCTTGAAATATGCAGCTTCTCTTGTAGGGAGAAGGAAAATTCTGAGAATTTGCTTTATTGCTGGCTTAATTACTTGCCATAGCTATAGCTGCTGCAGTGATGGTGAGTACAGTTTTCCTCATGTACAGTTTACATCATCTATGTCCTATGCAGCAGACACCATGAACAGGTCACAAAGCTAGAGGTGCTCTCTCTGTGCTGGGAGATTCAGAGCCTTAAAACAGGATGCTTCCATGCATTTCTTTTTTAAAAAAAATAGCTGAGTAAGGTTCCTGAAAAGAATGGAACATAAATATTCGAGGTTTCCCAGTTTCCTGTTTTTATTTCTGGCTTTTGAATGTTTTTAGCTGCCTTTGTCCTTTTGAACAAGCAATGCAGACTCTTATAATTTCTAGTCATTAGCAGTCTTGTCTCTTGCAGAGTTGTCAGACACTTGTCTGTCGCTCACTATTTCCCCATCAGATTTACTTGAATATTACTATTTTTTTTCTGTGCTGAGAGGGAAGGTCAAGACAAGTTGCCCTGTTAAAAATGAACTGATGGACCTTTTTTCCTCGTAATAGCAAATTTTCCTTTGAACCTCAGATGACAAGACAGTGTTGCAGAGCAGGTGGCCAATTCTGTTCTGGTGATAGAAAAGTTTTGTGTGGTCCACCACTATCTGGAGAAGGGAAGAAGTTGGGCAGTGGTTAGTGCTAGCTGCTCAGCCTAGCTCATCTGGGCTTTTTGGCTGCAGTTGGATAGAGGATGAAGAGCTTTTGTATTGGCCCTGTCACCTGATGGAATCAGGGTCAGTGTTTGATTTTTGGGGTGTTCCTGGACCTTGCTCATTGGGTGACATTCCTCAGCCTGCTGCTTAGGAGGGCTGTGGAAAGGTGCATTCTGACCTTGACTTTACTAAAGCCACCCAAGGAATGTAAACAGGACTTTGTGGCCTATCTTAAAATATGGAAACAAAACTTTTGCTAGAAGTTCATGTTAATAAGTAAGCTCACTGGTGTGCAAATAATATGCATTCCTTTGGGGGGGTTATCTTTGCTGCAAATTTACAAAAGACTGGAGCCAGAGTTTTTCATTTGGCTTTAAAAATAGCAAATGCCTCTCAGCATTTGATTTCAGGCTATGAAAGAAGAGAAGGGACCTGTTGGGGTCTTACCTGTGCATAGTGCCTTAGCTGTGCTAAATATGATGGCAGGAACTGATTGACTTTTATTTTTTTCCACTGTTTTTTTTTCCACTCCCAGACTGATAATTCAGGTCTTGTATCTAGTAGGACAGATAGTGGATTCAACTTGCATTTACTGTAAAGTTAAAGAATTGTCAAAATAATGGGTTTGGCCTGTGGGCATGAGCATCTGCTTAAATGCATGTAATTGTATTTTCAACATAATTAGGTAGCTAATGTGTAAATGGCTGTGACTTATTGAAGAACTCTCTCACACTTTATTATCTACTTTGTTTCATTAAAGCAGCAAACAACACATAGACAAAAAGAAAAAGTTCCAATGCTTTCCAGCTTTAAAAAATGTGGTTGGTATCTTAGGCTGAGAGGAAAACCTGCCTGCTGGGAGTTGCAGAATAGTAATATTTTACTCCTGTTAATAA
Source organism: Leptocoma aspasia (assembly GCA_013399835.1). Lineage (NCBI taxonomy): Eukaryota > Metazoa > Chordata > Aves > Passeriformes > Nectariniidae > Leptocoma > Leptocoma aspasia. Next base: position 949,494 of record VXAX01001525.1, on the reverse strand, counting down.
ATAACTGGTAGGGTCAAGGGGAAAAAGTGGCACAGTGTTTTTGCTGTTGCTCTGGGTCTAGCTGGTAGTCCCCATGCTGTGGTGGGAATAGGGGTTGCCATGCCTGGGCAGTGGGGGTTGCATGGGGGGACTGACCAGGGGGTCTTTCTCTGCACCCCAGGGCCACTGGAATAGCTGGACAATGCTGTGAGAAGTTGTTGGGTTGGTTCTGGTCTCATTTCTCGCCTGGCTATCTCTTTGCAGGCAGGTGGGGGCAGATTGCTGCCTCACCTGCCCCTGGAGTCCCACTGGGATGGAGTAGCTGGCCTGCCCGAGGGTGGGTGTGGGGGCAGCATCCCAACCTCCTGCTGCTGTCTAGCATGGGACAAGGGACAGAAAGGTCTCCTCAGCTGCACAACCTCCATGCACAGGTGGTAGAGAGCACTGGACAACACTTCCCCTGTATTAAGTGCTAACATGACCCAGAAATCACAACTGCAGCCTGATTTTCAAACCTCTGCTGATGTTGCTGGTGTTTCTTTTTCATTGTGGTCCAGAGCCTTGGCTCTGGTGGGTTGTGGTGGCTGTGGAGATGGAGATAATAACTGGAGGAAAATATAGCTGATGAGGGGGAGGGAATACTAAATCTCTAGTGTGCATAGCATGTTTTCTGCTGCTGGAATTGTAGAATGTAAACCAGGAGAGACTCACTGCTGAAGAGTCTTCCCACCTTTAAGTCATCCTGGCTTGACAATGAAAAGTTCATGGAAGCATAATCTGTAGTTAGCAGGGACTGGACAGTCCTATTATGCTCAGTGCAGGTGTACCTCAGCCACAAAGTGAATGGATTAAAATCCACATAAGATTCCAGTGTCTGAAGATTTGAATTACAAAATTAGACCTTAGAATTAAATACAGCAGATATATGAAGCAGCTGAGAAATTTGCTTATAGCACTGACATCTTAGGGCTGGAGGGTACGGCGGATGAAGTGATTCATGTGTGACTTTTAAACTTACTCCTCTGGCACTTTTCTTAAACTAAATGGTTACGCCATAAAAGCTTGCTCAGTTACCAGTTTTGCAGTGATCAAAGTTATTTGGATATTAGGAAATTGTTGGGTGTATTGAGGTTTTTAAGTTGGCAGATGGGAAACTTTGAAAGCGTAAGTAGTCTTTGAATAAACAGAATCCCCAAAACAGCACTTGCTTAATATGTTGATTTAGGGGGTCAAGGAAGCCTTATGCAAATCTACAGGTCCAGTGATGAAATTCATTGTCTTCGGAAGCTCTCTTGTAACTTTGCAAGACTTTTGCAACTTAAGTCTTTAATGAGCGTTAGTATTTTAATAAGATTTCTTTTTTTGACACACCTTCTATTTGCGCTCACTAATATTTGTCATCCTGGAAGCTGATTTTTTTTCTTTTTTAAGCTTTCAGCTCTTCTGTGCTAGGTGCTGTCAGTGGAGCAGGATGTTCCACCTCATTTTCATGTCTTCATTGCCTTTTGTGTTCCCAGATGAGACTTCCTTCTGTATCTCTTGCTCTTGATTTCTGTGTCACGGACAATGGGCATCTTTGAGAGGTTTTCATATGCTTCACAGAAGGGCCATGCCCTTTTGTAAAGATTGCTTGAAAAGAAGTGACCAAACTTTACAATAACCCTTTGGCCATGCCCAGAGCAATTTCTCCAATTAGAAGCTAATGTTCAGATGGAGTTTTTAAGAAATGTATGTGCAATAATTAAACTAACTAGCAGGAGTTATAATTCAGCAAAGTCGGCAGGGCCAGGCTGTTGTGCATTGTTCCTGCTTGGCCAAGCGTAGGGGGGAAACTTTTTTTGCCACGCTGGGAGTTGGAGCTAAGTGCTCCCTTTCTTTTCTCTCCCTGCCATATCCTCCCATGCCACCAAAAAATTAAATTAACACCCCACCAGTTTAGGTTCGGTAATTTTCACAATAAGTTTTGCAGTCATTAGTGGATGATTACGGTGAAGTGTAGACTGTTGGACATTAAATGTTATTCATCTATAGACATTTATAAATGAATGAATTCCTTTTTTTTTCCTCCCAATTATCTCCTTTATATAATGAAAATTTCTTTTCAGTGAGGGAGCATTAGGTTTCATAGTAATAAAACCTCCAAAGACTTTACCACACACTCAGGTACACCTTTTGTATGCCTTGTGGTATTACCATAGGAAATTCAGTGGATTTAAACTACAATTTCTTTTTCTCCTTCTCAACCACTCCAACCTAGAGCCAGTTAGAGATTCACTAAGCACTTTTTATATTTGTGAGGCAGTTATTACAGCCTGAAAAAAAAAAAAAAGGTCAACTTAAGCTTATGGCCAGGCTGAAGTGCTTATGAATTTACTCCCAACTCTGAGTAAAGAACTTCACTCATAAGTGTTGGGTTGGGCCTTTAATGTAATTTGTAAAAGCAGCTTTCAGAGGCTGGGGAGACAGACACAAGAGCTAAATGAGTATGGACTGCATATAAAGTGCCTGATTTCTCAGTACGTGGTTTGTGCTTGTGTTGTGGGAATGAAGTCTTAGAGTCAGAATTGCTTTCTGCTCTTTAAAGAAAACTATGGATGGCCTGTGAGGCTAGTGCTAGTCATCAAAAATGTATTGTGAAAGTAAAAAGAACACAAGGGAAGGAAAGATATGGCCTGTTTAATTTCATTTTTTCACTCAAAACAGCTTGTCTTGAACAAGCAAAGTCAAATACACAGATCTGTGATATTCATTGTGCAACTCAAGGGAAGGATTTATAAGGTTAATAGCCAGCTAATGCTGTCTCTCCACCTCCTTCCTCCCCACAAAGAGCACCATTGTATAGGAAAGCATCTTTTCCGGTGGCAAATAAGTCATCCAGCCGTGCAAGTTAAGTGCATGCTCTGTGTGAAAAGCAATGCTCTGAGGGAACTGTGGTGGCCGAGAGCAGCCCTTGGCCATGGGGCTTTGACTGAGCAAGAGATCTCTCACTCTCTCCATCTCTTTGTTTGTGCATGAGGGTCTGGTCTTTAATTAAATGCTCCTCATTCCCTTCTTCAAAGGGCCCTTGTCTTTGCTGAGGAGCAGCACAGTGGGTGTGCACTGAATGAAGCCCTTGTCAGGTGTTATTCCCAGCACTTAAGTGGGCTCCTGGGCTTCCAGCATCATGTGCCACCAGACCAGTCACCAAATCACCTTTCCATCTGTCCCACTCTTCTTTTTTACGTAGTGATTTTTGGATTTAAGCAGACTGAGGTGAAGGAGATGTCCAGGGGCCATGCAATGGATAACCATGCAGCTGCTAGCCACAGGCACCTCCATTCTGCCCATTCATTTTTACCATTTTGTGGCATGAAAACTCAGTTGTGTTTCCCCTTTAGTCCATCTTTGTAATTTGCTAATAAAAGTAATGTTGTTAAATACTTTACTTATCAAGTTGTAATGATTTTAGTTGACAAGGTACAGACCTTCTATGCATGTTGCCACAGTTCAAAATTTTGCTTTAAATGAGTTTTGATTCATAGAATGGCTTGGGTTGGAAGGGACCTTAACAATAATCTCATTCCAACCCCTGTGCCGTGGCCAGGAAACATTCCACTAGACCAGGTTCCTCAGAGCTCCATCCAACCTGGCTTTAAGTGCTTCCAGGGATGGGACACCCATAGCTTCTTTTGACAACCTGTTGCAGCACCTCACCACCCTCACAGTAAAGAATTTTGCCCTAGTTTCTATGCTAAACCTACTCTCTTTCAATTCAAGGCCATTTCCCTTGTCCTGTCACTGCATGCCCTTGTGAAAAGCCTTTTCCAGCTCTCTTGCAGGCCTTCTTTAGGTACTGAAAGGTACTAGAAGGCCTCCCCAGAGTCTCTCAGTCTGTCTCTATGAGAGAGGTGCTGCAGCCCCCGAGCCTGGAGAAATGTGCATTTAGTGCGCAGGGAAAGGCTGTAGGAAGGGTCAGCTGTGTCTGCAAACACTGCTGTCCCTGGGCTTGACTGGCAGGTTTTTGTTTCAGCTCTTTTGTAAAGGCAGTGATAACAAAGTTGGCTCTATCTCCCAGCAATTCTGGTGCTGTTTCCTCAGGCCATGATTTTGGATGGTAAATCTCTCAACCTTTCTGCAGGCCAGGAGAATCACAGCTTGTCCCCCAACAGGATATGCCAAAGCATTACCACGTTCTTGTCTGCATTTTAGACACTCTTTTGAAGAGTGTAGCAGAGAAGGTGCAACCCAGGTGGATTGGGTGTCCTCCAAAACTCCTGGCATCAAAAGCTGCCTCCCAAGAACATCACTCCTTCCCTTGGCTATGGAAAACATGATAGGCAGGCTTCTCTTTTCTTTTAGTAGTCAAGGAAAGCCTAAAGTGTTCAGAGATAATAAAGACTGAAACCAGATGGTGGTTTCCTCTGCAGAAACTGAGGCTGTGAAATGTGAGGGTGGAAGGAACTTCTTAATAGTTTTCTGCAATAACAGAAATTTAACAGGGTTCTGAAAATTCAAGCTGTCTCCAAACTTTTTCTTCTTTGTTTTAAATACAAAAACATAAATGTTTTGATTATTTTCTAATGATGTTGACTGCTGGGAATGTTATTGCAGTCTCTGGTTTCCGATATTGAAACTGCTCCCTGGGTGGGCCAGATCTGGAAAGATTTTTAAGGCTATTACATTCTTGGAATAAAATCCCTTCACCTAATATGTAAACATGCTTTCTTCTGTCCGCTGCACTTGATCCCTCTGTTTATGACCTGGGATTTCACCTGAGAGCTTTGCTAATAAGTATCTGAATGTAAAGAATATACAAACACATATATTTTGATGAAACAAAGTATTTTCATGTTGATATTTGAGCAGGTCTTCAGGCCCCCTTTTTAAATTAGGGTCCTGTTCTGAGCCATAGTAGCAATTGGGCAAACATTTGAAGGTCAGTAACTACCCAGGGAATCTGAATAGTGGTTCTTCTAGTTGCATTTTTTTCCTGTAACAGAAAAGCAATGGTGTAGTATTACCATCAACACTTATTAAGCTATATTTGGTTTTCTTATGAAAGCAAGTTACTATTCTGTGCACTAAATTAATGCACAGAGTAATGACTTCTGTAGTGTATTTTCTGGAGCTGGATAGAATTCTAATCCATGTAATATGAGACTTTGATGTTGTTGTTCTTGCACACGAGGACAGGATGGGGTACCAAAATAGCAGAAGTTGGAGTAAAACGCAGCAGCCTTTTAGCTTAACCTTGAATTCCACCATTAGATAATTAATAAAGAGACATGCAGGTGTATCACAGATTGCTGTTTTAGAAGTGCAAACCAATTCACTTAAGCTCTGGGAAACAACGCAAAATTTGGTTTTTACAGAGTCTGTATACTGTGACTGTGTAAAATGCTTCTACCCAAAGAGCTTGGTTTGGTTATATTCCAAAAGCTTTAGTTTTAAAGCAATTTTTGGTAACTGTTATTGCTTCAGAGGGTACATATGCTGGCTCATGCATGTCTTTAGAGGAGGATGAGAATGCTGAAGAACCCATTGCTGGCCCTAGTATGGGGAATCCCACTGAGAGAGCAGAATGGACTCTTGGATGGTGACCCAATGGCTTTGACAATTGCCTAGCCTAAACTACAGTGGCTTGTAGGACTGGGCTGCCCACATGCCAGGCTGATTCCTCCTTCTGGTGCCAGCAGAAGGGGAGTAAAGGTATGTGCTGGGGCTGGTCTGTCGCTGAGCAAGTGCCTCTGTTCCCACATTGGTAGCAGGGCAGTTGCATTGCTGTGTCCATCCTCATCAGTAACTGCAGCTCCAGTAACTCCTTCTTGTCTGCTGCCTTGCAGTTGCATGTGCTGCAATGTCTTCTCTCACTGGGTGTTCAGAGACTCCTGGGAAGGAATGAAACTCCAAGGACTGTGTTTTCACTGGAGCTGTAAAACTTGCAATGTATTATAAGCATTAGAACAAGCTGGGTGCTGCCAGTGTATTTGAGATTTGGCAGCAGAGTCTCAGGTATTATTGAGGGGCTATAAAATGAGCATTTCTTTTTTAAAAATGGAAACTTTTTTTTGTTCTTTAAAAAGCCCTACTGCAAGTCTAGCAAAACTTTTAGCTAAAGAAGAAAAATTAATCACTTTTTCAGATTATAGTTGTATTTTCCACTTTGGTCATAATATATATGCATATCTTTCTATATGCAAAGAATATGGAAGAAATAGATTCCTGGATGCAACAGCCATTCTCCAGGTCATTGGGAGAAAGGCTTAAAGGCCTAATAAATATATCATGTCTACTTACCTTGTGTTAACAGTATCCTTGGGTGCATGAGGTTACCGAGTCCTGCTACTGTGCCAATAGCAGTGCATACAGTTTATTATTTATGTCCCTTCACAAAGAGATCAACTTGACATAAATAAGGTTTATCATTGCCTGTTAATTTCTTGTGTTTGAATTCTAAAGAAGTAACTGAAGTCCTGTAAGCTCCATGTGATGCTGCAGTAAACTTCTGTACATTTGGTGGAGCTTTTTTGTAAGGGTGGGGGGGTTGGGTTTTTTGGGAGGATTGGGGTTTTTTTGTTTCTGTTTTTTTAGTTGCTTTTCTTTTAGGGGAGTTTTACTCAAAGGATTCATCTTGTGGTTTTTGGGTGCCAGTAGTCCTTAGCCTGCCCTGAGCCTTCCAGCCACTCTTCAGTGTGTGTGGAACTGGACCATGCACTTGACTCCCAGTCTGGCATTAAATGTTTGCTCTCCTGCTTGTGCATATTGCAGGGCTAGTGCCCAAACAAGTTCCCTTTTCACTGACAGATGAAATAACAATACCTGGCATTAAGAGAAAGCTGAGTGTTTTCTTTGGGCTTCCCTGAAGGGCCTCCTTTGTCTCCACCTTTGCTGCTCAGGGAAACATGTACACATTGCTAAATCTGAGGGTGCTGTTGAGATGCTCTCTCTTGTGAAGTCAGGAGTAGGTCAGCACCCTTGTGAAGATTTCCATCCACTTGGTGTGCCTGCTACTCCTGGTAAGGCTTTGCAAGTAGTCCCTGTCCAGTGGGGTGGTCCAGGCTGATGTGGGCAATCTTGTGAGCTCAAAGCAGGGGTTGAAATATCCAGAGCACAGGGAAGGAGAGTAGAGGAAGGAGATCCTGGTGGACTGCCCCTTAGTCAGTGTTTATATGGTTCAAAGGAGGAGAAAGTTATGGACAGCTGGATGAACCTGAACAGATGTTTACAGGTGCCTGGTATCACCTGAGTGGCCCTGGTCCAGCCGTGGGAAGTCAGCAACTCACCTGTGCTGTAGGGATGTCTTAGTTAGTCATATGTTCACAAGGTGGTTTAACCAGTTGAAAACCAGGATTTTAAGATCTATTTTAAATCAGATACAGTATCCAACATACTAGACATTATTAGCAGAAGGGGTTATTGAAAATAAATAAAAGGGGGAAAGAATTTTCTCCCTGGTTTAATAATAGAAAAAATAATTTAAAGGGGCACATTCACCCACTGTCCCTGAAGTGGGCAGGGAAAAAGCTTTGAGGACACTAAAGTTTGCTGCCATCATTGTTAGTTTATCACAATTATCCTATTGGATAAAAAGAAATATCTTATTGGTGTTACTGATTGAAAAATCTTAGGTAGTTTGAGGGAAATATTACAGTTTTGCAAGAAGCTGCAGAGAAGAAAAGTCACAAAGGGCTAAACAGTGGGTAAAAACAGGGTCAAGAAAGATGACTCCAAATCTCTGCAATCCTAGATGTTCTAGAAAAAAGCTTGTTTTTCTAACAGTTACCTTCAGACCACATGTCAGCCTTGTACGGAATTCTCCTTTATGAAAATGAATGTCTGGAAAGAGTGGGAGACCAAAAGAGAAGGGAAGTCAGCCAGCCTTTTAGTGAAATGGACAGATAATCTTGGACATAGTGCTTCGTGTGGTAGGGAAGCAAGGTTGATAGGTGTCAGGTCTGTTCTGTTTTTATGAAAAGTGGAGACTTTAATTGTACTTGATGCATTTTCTTAGGGGGTCTAGCTACAGGATATCTCCATCTTTCGGGAGATTGGGATGTGTCTGCAGTATGGGGATGGAAGAACATAGGGCTCATAGGGCCATGAAGCTTTGCAGTGTTTCTTGAAGAAATTTTGTGTGCTTAAGTATTCCCTGCTTTTGGAAGCTTGGGGCAATTTTCAGCTGGGCTTGCTTCATGTAGACATATGTGTGAGGGTGTATGTAGTGTTTTAAGTGCTGTATGAACAGAGGTTTTCTACTACTTTGAATGGTCTTGATTCAACGAGGTACAGATCCCCACATGTGCTTATAGTAAGTTGAGTCTGGTGGAGGGACTCACATTTTTGAATATAAGAATGTCATATATTCTTTCATTTGCCTGACTGTTGTTAAGAGATTTACCAGAGGAATCTCTTCCTGGTTAATCTCAGAGTGGGTCATCTGTGTCTAAACCAGGAGCCCTTTGAGAAGTAAGCTTGGGAATCCAAGACTAGTATTCTTTGCATTTGTATTTCGATGTATACAGTACTCTGAGAAATAAATAGCAGAAGAGCTTACCCAGCTTTTGTAGGTGACTTCAGGAAAATATGAAGAGGAAGCATTAACTAATACTTCAATAAAAGTATGAAGAGGAAGTCCTAATTAATACTCTCTCAGTAGAGAAAAAGTCATTAAAAGTAGGCAACCTGACCTACAATCATTCTGATTTCTTTCCTTGGGTAGGAATTAGTAGCTATCGTCTTGTAATTTTTTATTTATGGCTGTAGCTTGTAGACTTTAACTTATAGATTTCTTATTAATTCAAGGTCTTTGGTTTTGTTTCCAAGGTATATTTTTATTGTTAGTTTGTCTTTGCTAGAGGTGTACAGATAGATCTCCTCAGCGAAGCTGATGCCAAATAGCTGTTGGAAATTCTGTAGGGACTTGCTCCTTGGCTGCCTTTCAAGTGCAGTATGGCTGTAAAATGTTTTAGTGTCAGAATCACTACATCTATCAGTGTTCTGCTTTTCTCTGTCAATAACTAGTCTCATTCAATGACATATTTGTTCTTAAAGGGGGAAAGCAGATTCATCTGTGTGCCAGCACATGAATCTTTTCCATTTTTTTGCTCAGATAATCATTGGGCTTCAGGTTTCAGTGGTTACTTAAATTAATCCCAGTGATGTCTTTCCAGTCTCTTCAATGTTTGTGTTGAGAGAAAGGCAGAAACATATCCCGTCTGTTGGGAACCACTAGACACAATCATCTGGTGAGATGGAAGAAAAGTGAGCTACAGTCTTCAGTGTTGATTTTTGTGATGACTGACTGGGGTAAAAAGGAAATAATTTTGACAGAACTTCTCCCACTACTTAGGACAACAATATTTAACAACTGGAATGAGTTATTTCAATTTTTCATTTCTTTTTGTGCTGGGAGCACTTTTGCTTGTTGGCTTGCACACCCATTTGGGTCATTTATGCTGCCTCCTGTCCTGGTGAGTAACAATCCACTAGTGTGATGATCCTCACCTTTCTTTAGTTTGCAGATTGCTGAGTTTCCAGTGAAAATACAGCAAATGTAAGTGGTGCTTTTCACTTTTATCTTTTTGTGGACCATTTGGAAAAGAGTACAAATCACTTGGGGACCTGCAGACCCCAAGCTGAAAATTCCTGACCTCGCCAACCCCAGCATTTTACACCTGAATGTGGAGGCACCTACACAGCTGAAGCTTGTGCTCCCCTACCAGTATGCTGCAGACTTACCAAACTTTCCCTTCAAATAATTCACAATTTATCATCTATGGCAGCTACCCTAAGCCTTAGTGTTTGCTCTGCACCTTTTCCTCATCATCTTTCCTTCTGTGGTGGTAACTTTTGGAGCAGCAGGGGTGAGTGGGAGTTTGACAACTGCAGGCTGGAAAGCTTGGTCCAAGCATTGTTCCTTGCCTTGTGTTTGAGAGCACAAGTCTTTTGGGGCAGAGAACTTGGTGGCTCTGTCACATTGATGTGCTGGGCACTGCAGTGCTGAGCTGGGGCTAAGGTCCTTAGGTGCTCTCACATTGCAAAACCTTATATAATACACATATATGAGGTTACTCGTGAATGAGAAGTAATCTGTAAATAGGCAGCCAGGCAAAGAATTCTTGCTCAAAACCTGCCTGGATTTGCTTTACCTGTTTTCTCACCACTTGGGCAACAGTAATTACTTTTTGTGGCAGTCCTCAGCCTGCTCCATGAATGAGTTGCATGCATAAGTCTTGAAGGCTTTAGTAGGGCTGCAGTGAGTTTGCAATCACAGATACTTAGATATGTGTTTGGCTTGAATCTGGAGCCATAAATGTGTAATAGTTCATAAATGGCTACCCTTGCTTTATTTGCTCTGGTTGTTAACTAAGAAAATGAGAGCAGGGCCCAATAGGTCAATAGGTGTAAGAGGAGACATGTCATGCTGTCCCAGTCTGTGGTCTTGTACTCTTCATAGATGACCAATATAGCATATAATATGGTGATTGCACAGAAGGGAACTGGAACCTCTCATGGTTTATATGGTGTTTCTTTTAATAAACTGCAAGATAGTGATTCTTGTGTGACGTTACCTGTAGCTTTTAGTACTGTATGTGGCTTCTCGCAGGCTTGTTCTTTCCTAATTGTGGTAAGAAAAGATGAAATTTGCCCCTCAAGGCATCTCTGCATCTTCTACTGAAGCATGTTTGTCAATGTGTTCCTTTTAAGGTTTGTCAGTAGGGTCTCTTCTCTCTGTGTCAATGCCTAGAAGTACATCTGTGGAAGTGACCTACTCTTGTCCTGGAAAAGCAGAGGTGGAAAGAGAAGTGGTATCTTGTGGGGTATCTTTCCTTTCCCTTCCTGAAACCACAGGTCTCAGTGCTTTTGCAAGATGACTAAGGTTTCTTTCAGCCTTGGGCTCCTTGATTTTTCCTGCATGTGTTTCAGCTGAACATAAATATATCTGAGTTAGTTTCAAAGTAGCCAGCTTAGGTGTGGTTTGCATTCTTCAACTTCAGCAATAATTGCGGTTTTCAGCAGTGTCTAACTCCCCTTGCTGCTCAGGGAGCCTGTGATGAGCTGCTGCAGTAAGAGACTTGAGTTCCTAGATTAAAGCCAGTTTGGGCTTATCCAGACTGCAGTGCAGGGATACGGTAACTCTCCTTTACAAACTGAGCTATTGCAGTGAATTCCTCAGGGCTTTTTGCTTCCTGCCTTTTAAATTCCTTTTTCTGTGAACTTAGCAAGTGTGGCTTTTACCTTTATCCATGACTGACCTTTTCTTAATGCTATCTCTCTGCTTAAAAGCTCCTGCCAGCATGTAAGCTCTTGTCATCTTCTCCAGCAATGGTTTTGTGCCAGGATCACACCAGTCTGATAAAGTGCCCTGAACAGCCTGTCCCTTCTCAGCCTACCTGCCTCACTGCTTGCAGCATCATCATTCTTCTGTTGGCTCTGCTCTACCTGCTTCTACAAAATCCACCTTCTTCGGAGACATCTCGTCTTTCCTGATGGCTCCAGAAATTCCACTGGCTGCATTTGGTGCTAGCTGGGGCTGAGCCTTCCAAAGTTGGCTCTTGGAATGGATATGGTGATACTATGCTTTGAAGTCAGACCATGTGTTTTGTAAAGGGCATGTTTTTGATCCTTAAAAACATGACATGGTTAAGGCAAGGCATGATGCCAAATGGTGTGGGAAAAATGGGGCTGAGAAACCAACTGCTGGGATGTACTAGGGTAGACGTGGGAAATGCTTAAGTTGATCTGTGCCAGTGCTGTCCCTAACTTGCCTTTTTCTTTCTGTTTACACTTCATTGAGGAAGGCCCAGGTCAATTTCCAGGTGTTTGACTGCAGTTCTATAGCCCTCCCTATACTTGGCAGGAGCTGAACATCCCTCTGTATCTGCACTGGCACAGTGATTTGAGCTGGTGTGGGTCAGCACCAAGGAGGTCACACAGCCTTTGCTCTGACACGGGAGCCCACAATGAGCCATCTCAAAGGCAAAAACCTAACCTGGAGTGAGGAGAGAGGAAAAGAGAGTTCAGGATAAATTACTGTGGACCTGCTGCCTTATCTTCTCTGTATGATAGCCTTCAAAAAAAAAAAATAGTGTGGAATCATAAGGTAATTCCTGTAGGAAGAGACCTCCATGGGTTTCTGGTCTGACCTCCTGCTTACAGCCATGACATTGGGTAAATTGTTCCCATCATCTAACCTGTAATGCCCTGCTGAAGGCAGCAGCAGCTAATAGCAGCTCTGGTGGATCTTGTGGATGATTTCCCCAATTCCCACATGTTTTCCTGTGGACATGTCCTTTTGAAACCTTGGCTCCTGCCTAACAGGTTCCCCTGGTCTTTCTGCCTCCGGTTGCTCTGCGTAATGGGGGACCTGGGAGCACCCAGTGCTGTCTGGCTGTCTCTCCCACCCACACTGTTTGGACACTGGCTTTCTTGAGGCAAATGGGGTGCCTTTTTGAATGCACAGCTCTGAACAAGATTAGGCAGCTGTTGCCTTTAGTTGAAATGTGTTTGTCTAAAAAAAAGAAGTGTAACTCCTTACCCCGCCTGCCTCAGATATATTTCTGTGTTTTGACAGATCCTTAAGGTGATTGACAGACCTATAGTTGCCAGCAGCTTTTTATAGGAGCTTTCCTTACCATGCTTGTCTTGGGAAAGAATTTTTTTTTTTTTTGAACCACTTAATCTGCGGTTTAAACTTTTTTTTAAAGTCCCAGCAATAGCTGCTTTAGGTAATCTTGATAGATCTTTTGAAATGTCCAGTAACCCTGCCCTTTCTTTAATTTTAAGTGCTGAGAAGTTAGGTTGTAATGACTTGGTGACTGGAAGTTATAGAAAACAAATCATCAAGTGCTTTTTCTTCCTCTCATAACTTCATTTTCCCACTACTTTTGTGACTTTTCTGTCTGCAGTTGACCTGCTCCTTGTGCAACCTCAATCTTTTTACTCAGCTCATTAAATCATGTTCTTCATCAGAGTTTAGACTCTCAAATTACTCTTAGACAACATTTCCTTCTTATCTCCTTACTTTATTCTTCCCTCAGCTGTGGCAGAAAGCATTTAATCTTGAAGTTGGTCAGAATAGAGGGGAGGAGGAGACCATTCCTACTATTTTTTTTTGTGTTCTGCAGTCTGGCAGATACCCTTTGGGCTGTGAAAACATGTGGTTCATTGACTTGCAGAGAATTCATTGCCTGAATAGACAACTTCCAAAAAAAAAAGGAAGAAAAATACCCTAGATATATATTTTTGCATGGTAACATCAGTAAACCCACAGAAAACTTAGAAAGTTTTGTGAGCGTTTTGGCTCATCTGCTACAATTTCTAATACAACAGCTCTATTAATCTGCTCCTGGTGAGATTGGCTGTGTTCAGTGTGCCTGGTCAGTGGATTTGGGCATCTGCACCACAGGAGATCTGAAAAGGGTCTTGCTAAAGGAAGAAACAAAGTAGATGGATGACCCTTGTGCTTGTAGAAGCTGGTACTTAAACCCTGGTGGGTTATTGGAAGAGGCAGGCTTGGGAACTATAGATCGTCCCATCCCATCTTATGTGAAAGATCCAACTTTTATTTCCATCATATATTGGAATTTCCTACTGATAGTAGGAGTTAGAAGGTATTTTCAGTGAAATGAGAAATAGAGATGCCTCAAGCTAAGAGGAGCACAGGAGAAAAAGAATATATGAAACGTAGACTTTGCATTTTGTCTGATTCTTGCTTTAGTATCCACATCCTCACTTTTCTATTATCTTTTGCACAAACTGTAGCTTTCTTTGTGGTGCTCTAAGTGGCTGTTTTCAGTGAATTGTAGAAGGGATGATGGAATAAAATCAAGCAATTCTCTGCTCATGTGTCCTAGTTACTCTGTTCTGCATTTAAACAATTGAGAAGTTTATATGTGCAAGCAAAGTTTGCTGCCAACTGAGCAAGATTATAAACCTTTTCTGATGGTGTAGCTCATACAAAATACACTGCCCAAAGCATTGCTAGAAACGTGATATAGTGGCATTTGCAAGCCCAGGCAAATATATACAAGATTTTCTACATTTCTAAATGTAGAATCCAGAGCTGCCTGTCTGACTAATACATTGGTAAGGGCATGCCTGACTTTATTAGATAGGAGTCTGTGTTTTGGCTTTATTAGATGGCACTTTTTTTTTTTTCTTTCTGACTAGCTAGCAGTGTCTGGGCAAGCTATCTCACACTGTTAGGTTCTGACTTCTTGAAAGTAAAAGCATCATTCTGTTTCTGTGGAAATTTGCGAAATTTGTTATTGTGCATTGTAAACAAGGAGAGGAAAATATAGATGTTATTTTAAAAGGATTATTGTTGATGCAGTTTGTATTTCCTTCTTTCAGTCCACTTACCACCCATTTAAATAACTTCCTTCTCCATCCCATGTTTGTGTTGGATGTCAGGTTGTCTGTTGTTGTTTGTGGTGGTGGCCTGGGCACCCACACTCCTGGCACTCATGACCAGGAGTTCATGCTGATGACTGGACAATGCTGAGAATGCAGATGCACAACAAACACAATTAAAATATCTTTTGTCCTTTTAAGAACATGTTTGTTAGGTATATTTAAAGGCAAGGGTGTGTAGTTACCTTTGTAACTACAGTTAGGTTTATTTTTTCCTTTGAAGGGCACAGCTTTTCCATTGCAGGAGTTCTAGTATTTATTCTGGCTGACCAGACAACTGGACCAAAGGTTTTTGCTTAGCCTTCTTTAGGGAGCAAAGCACTTGGACATTTTCTGTCTAAAGAATAAGAAAATATTTGAGAACACACTCAAGTTGATAACAAAAAGATAAATAGAATAGAAATAAATAGAAAAAAGGCAGGAACTTAAGCTTCCTCTTGGATTTTGTGAAACTTACAGTGTTTTGCCAGTTTGGTTTGAACTTAACATATACTTAGGAGTTTTTTTCCAATAAACTGATGGTTTAAGAAATAGGTAATAAAATGGAAGGTGGTAGAATACCAATTTTAAAAAGCCAGAAAACTAGAAAAGATGCAAGGACAGGTATTCTTGGAGAATTGTTTTTGCATGTAGCAGCTATATTGTGGTAGCTGACTGAATTATTAGTCCTGGGAGAAAATGAGTTGAGCAATTATGTTTTTCTGGGTTTTTTTTGGTTTTTTTTTTGTTTTTTTTTTTTTTCTGATGTAAGGATTTGGAAGCATGAAATTAAATTATTAGGAGGTAAGTCTGAAACAAACAAAAGAGCTGTATTTTCAGAAAACATAATAAAACAACGATTAAGTAATGTCTTATACTTTTTATATCCTCCATATCTTACATGAAAGATTTCTCATAAGAAACCCAAACAACAAAACAGCCTTTTCCCCCCCCACCCCAAACCTGAAACTTTTCTCTTCAAAAGTAAATGGATACATTCACAGAAGAAAAATTTGGCATACACAAGAACTTCTTTGTGTGCTGCCAGACCATTCCTGGCTCTCCCTGTGACTAATTTGGAGCTGGCTTTTGTAGCCACACGTGGCTCCCAGCAGAGTTCACGGGAGCTGTATGTGGAGATGCTCCTTTTTCTGTGCCAGTGGCCACCTGCCAGTCTCAAGGGCCAGGGTAAGCACCTGGCCTGCAGTCTCAGAGCTGTGCAAGTTTGGCTTGGCTGAGAGGTGGGCAGTAGGCACAGGAGACAGGGGCCCCTCCTCGAGGAAAACCAAGGCTCGAGTGCATTGAGCAGAAGGTGCCAGCCTGGAAGTGCTGGTTTGAATTCCTGTCGTGGGTTGCAGGGGGTCAGTGCACTGGTATGCTGCCTATTATACCATCTTCTGCTACTTCTACAGACACATCATTTTCTTCATCTGATAATTTGCTTCAAGGACCAGAAAAGTGAGTTCAAGGAATTTGCCCCCCCTTGCTAAAAGAAAAACCTGAGGACCTCCCAGGAGCTCATTATAGAGTTGTAAGGACCTACATGAAGGCAGGGGTTCTTGGTGTCAGGGGCTCCTTACAAAAGGAGATAGTTACTACATTTCAAAATGAGCTGTTTTATTTTAAAATGCTGAGCTTGGAACAAACTGAGTTCAGCACATTAGTGGTTTTGGGTCCTGATGTCTTCAAATGCCAGAAGAGGAGATGAAATGCCTCTTCACAGGGATACTTAAAATGACTGTCATGTTTACTCATGTGAATATTTTCCATAGCATGACCATGAAGTACAAACATTTGGAACAACATGCAAATCTAGGGAGTGTAGAGAATTCTTTTGTCACATCTGTTGAGTAGCGTGAGCAAGACAAGGATAACAGTTCATTAACAACTCCAATAAAAGAAAAAATACTTCAATGCTACCTGTGTGATGTGAAACTATTTGACAATTAAAAATATATTTGATGAACTTCTGTGGAATACAGGATCTCACACAGGGTCTCATTAGGATTTTTGCTCATTTCTGATTGTTGCTTAGGAATTTGTTTGGTTTTGTTTTTTGTTCTTTTTTCTTTTTTAATTTATTTAAAAAAATTTTCCTGCTGGAACAGTTTAGCATGGCTAATGACATAGCATGAAACAGTCACAGTGGGCTTTTTTTTCTATTGGTGTCACTCCTTAAGATTGGGTCAGCCAGTAAGAATGACTTCCCAATTTTGTCTTGTTGTATAGCGCTGTATGCAACAGGTAGTAGGAAGGACAGAAGTAGCTGGGCCCTCTATCAGTAATGTATTTCCAAGTAGCAAGATGTTCACTTGAGAGAGGCCTGTCTTATCCCATCTCATGTGATGGTTTGAGAAGCAGTTACTTGTAAATCTTCCTCTGCCCAGATCTGCTCAAGGACTGGTTGAACAGGATGCGCTGAACTGAAGCAAGAGCTTTTCAGTGTGCTCCTGGGATGTACCTAGAGCAGACACAACCTATAATGGTGTGTCCCCAAAAATTGCTTTGCTTTGCCAGCCCTAGAGAAAACAAGCAGCTGAGCCACATATATCCAAAAATGCCAGATGTAGTGGAGACAGAGGAAGGGCTCACTTCCACATGTTGGGGAGCAAGGTCCAGCCCATGTTGGGTGTTGGCAATTTGTTGGGGTAGTGAGAGGGGAAGCTGAGCATGTTAGGGACTGCACTCTTAGTCACTGTGCTTGTGTGCAAGACAGACTGATGACAGGTTTAGGAACAAGGCTTGCAGATGTTATTGGATTCCCATTCTTCTCTTCTTCCAAGCTATTCTTCCCCATTAAAAAGCCCGGATAAGATAAGATGTATTAGTGTGGAATCCAGTGGATTTCCTTGCCATTGTGTAGGGGTGCTTTGCTGCGTATTTCGGAGGATTTATCCCTGTGGTGTTCTGTTTGCATTATGGTACTTGCTCTCTGCTTCTAAAATAGTGGCAGAATGTTGTAAAATCAGGCCTTTATCTTTGCTATGGGTAAACTTTATTACAGAGCAGCACTCCAGCCTGCATCTTCACTTGCACTGAACTACATAAACGTACTGGTTTCACCCTCTCTCTTGCTTCTCTCATAGATTGGACTTGATCTTGGAGGTCTTTTCCAACTTAATTGGTTCTGTGATTCTGTAATGGCTTTGTCCAGCTTATTAATCATCTTGTGGAAGTGAAGGTATGTGTGTCTTGCTGGATGACTGGTAAAGCCTAACTCATTTTGCTCTAAGCCATTTCTTGGGTTTATGTTACAAAAGGTAAACCCCTTTGACGCAGTACAGAACAGAGGGTCAGCTATTATGGGTGTAATTATCCCAGTGAAGAATGCAGGGTGGTTAAGTGCTGCTGTCAAGCTGGGCTGTGTTTTAGACCTATCTGACAGGTAAAGAAGGCTAAGAAATAGCTGTGTTTTTCTCCCATGACCTTGTTTAAAGGTGATACAGGACCTTATTCCTCCTGCTTTTTCTCTCCTGCAAAATACATATATTTTAAGTGCTGATCCCACAGTCCTCTGAGCAGTTTCAGCTTGACAAGGAATGCTTGATGTAATCTTCTGAAATTAGGCATGTAGGTGTGTTGTGCTTATTAGCCTGCTAGTGGCCATTTAGCTATTTTATCTCAGTTATAATTAAAAGAGTGTTACCAGGAAAGGCGGAAGAGGAGGTGGGTCAGGAAGCTGAAGCTGGATCCAAGACAGGATATGTTTGGGCTTGTGGATGGGCAGTGTCTGGCAAAGATGTGCCTGTAAGTGTCTTCTAGCTATCAGACTACCTTTATACTGAAAAAGGAGATTTTTTGTTCCAAAACATTCATTTTGCATTGTTATTTGAAGAGGTTTCTTGCCCCTTTGTGCAAACGTCTGCATAACTCTACTCAAATCATCCTCATTAATGCACAGAATGTTTCGGTCAAACTGAGATAAAGCATTTTCCTCCCATAAAATTATTTGTTTTTCGAAACAGAGAAATGACAAGGTGCATGGAATTTAAATGTGACCTGCAAAGAGTATCTATTTAAAGTATTTTGTTTTGGGATCTCACACAGACCATATTTTTCCTTGTGACTTGTGACTGACTCTTCAGGCCTCGGGAAAACAAACCTTGGTTTTGTTTCAATCTTCTTCATCTACAAAATGAAAATAAAGTTGAAGACCTTGTTGCATGTCCTTCTACTGTTATGGTATCCCCTTGGAGTGAATTTGACAGGGATGTTGATGGAGAACTCTTGAAAATGGCTGCTGCTCTCTGGCTCACTGTTTATACACCCCTGGAGGATCTGCAACTAAGCCGGTTCAGAATTGCACTAAGAGATTGGGAAATTCCTTCTGTCTAAATTAGTGCATTTGGAGTGATGGAAGTTTGTTTGTAGGGGTAAAATGACCACCCCTTTAAAAATAACTGGTAGTGTCATCAAGGGAATGGTGTTGTAGCACCTGGTAGTGATGAGGAAGATAAACCAAAGCCGTCCTTGCAGAGAATATGCAGAATAGTTTCTTTGCTGTGCAGAAAAACAGACAGCCTTGTGTTGCTTGTGATGGGCCAGACAGGGCCTTGTGCCAGAAATTAGTGATGGTTTAAAGAACCAAATTTTGCTTCTGAATGGGGCAATAATTGTGTAAATGAAATTTCTGAATTTTTTAAAAAATATTTTATCAAGTGCCAAGTGAATTCTTTTCTTCTGATGAAATTGAGGACTGAGATGTTTCTGGTAGAAAATGAAACCCTATTTCTTTATGGAGGGGGAGGGGACAGAGTGAAAAACCCATAAAGATGAGACCATCGTCAGGTCTCTGGTGAGGAAGGAAACTTGCTGTAGGTGTTGTCGAGGAAGGGGTGCTGCTTCTCATAACCCAGAGGAAAGGGTGTGAAATGTGGTAATAATTGTAGGAAATAATTGTTGTCGTCGTTCTGGCTGGACTGCGCCCTACATAGCAAAGGGAAATAAACACGGATCTCTCTGAATCTTGTTACTGTGCTGGTTTGCTGTCATGGTGCAGTAAGAAAGGAAATTATGAAGTAAGAGGGATCTTGGCAGGCTTTGGTTTTCCTCTGCAGAGGGGTGGGAAGGAGAGCAGAGTTAATCATACCCTGTTAAATGTGTATGTTTGGTCTGAAGTATTTCAGGCTCAGGCAGAAGGTAAAACACCTGTATAAACTCCTGAGTTGTGCCAGTGGGTTATATCTGTTTGGGATTCTGATATCAATGATCTATAAAAGTTTGGGATTCAATATCAATGATACAGAGAAGTTGTGGGGTTTTTCCTCTGTCTTCCCTACAGTCTTTCTGCTGTGCATGAGGAAACTTTTCTCCTTGAACTTTGATTTAGCTGCACATCTTTTCTGTCTCAATAGCCTTTCTTGGCTAGGCCACGGTGTCCTTTTGCCATCTGTGTTTGACTGCTTTGCTTTCAACTCTCCTCCTTCCTTATCCCCTGATCCTCGCTGACCTCTCCGGATGTCTTGCTGGCCCTTGGTTCAGTTCTCCCTGCCCCTTTTCTGGGCTGTCCTGCAGATTCCTGTTGGCTCTCACCTGTCCAGCCCCTTGCCTGCTGTATATCAGCCTGCTCCATGGTCTTGGCTACCCTTTCCATATTGCTCACCAGCTCTCCCTTGTTCATTGCTTCCCACTTAGCCTTTCATTGCCTTTCTCTTGACGCTCCTCTCAGTAGCTTACTGGTGGTATGAGCCATTTCCTTACCCTCCCTCCCAAACACCTTTTCTTGAGCTCTTTACAATTTTTGCCTGCCCTATCCCATTTGGACACAAAGTGAGTAGTTGTTCAGTCTCTTGCTCATCCCTTGCGTCCGGACTACGTGCAAAATCTGCAGCTGCAAACTTTCGAGGAAATCTAATTCCACTTTTACGAGCTCCAACCTTTGCAGGCTATAATTACCTCTTGCCATCATCACTGAGACCTCTTTCCTGCCGGCTCACCTGATGCAGGCACGCACGCACACACGTGTACATATACCATGTCCCTGTTTCTCCCAGGCCTTTAGCCTGTGCAGCCATCAGCTCACCTGCACTGGATACTTGCTGGCACTGCCCCTTGGTACAACTCTTTCAGCTGCTCCAGGCTCTACCTCATTTTCCTCCTGTCTGCCAGGTATTGTTCCCCGCGTTACCCTTGCCCATCAAGCTGGTGAGGAAGGGCTCGCTTGTGTGTGTCTGCAGGGTCTTTCTGGGTTGGCTGGGCCTTACTTTTGCTACATTGAAATACCCCCAGTGGTTGCCTCCACTGAATACCTTCATACCTTGGTGTGGAGATGCCATTTCTGTAGCATGTCCAGCCCTCTGTCAATGCCCAGCCTTGACACAACTGCTCTGATTTTGGTGTTCTGCTTGTTCTCCTTGTCTTGCCCTCCTGGTCTAAGGCAGGTGGGCTCCTTTCTACATAAAGGTGCCTCCACATTTTAATCTAGCCTAGGAAATAAACAGCATCCTAACCTGGTAGTGAAATATTTTTTAACAGCTCTGGTGAACTTATCCCTAGTGTGACATTGCCTGTCAATGAGGTTAAATTCTTATGCTGACCTTTGTAAGAAATGAAAAAAAAACCCCAACCACATCAGAAATTACTTGCAGGGTGTCTGCAAATTTATGGAGGACGTAAAAAGTGAGCTTTCATAGAGAAACAGCCTTTTGTCAATGTACCTGCTTTTTCTACCCCTGGATGCATGGTGACCATTGTCACCACTTGTTTCTTGGGTAAAATGCCCAAACCCTTAAAATACAGAGGAGAAGAAGCCCCTGGATGTGAGACATGAAGTAATGTTGCTGAATTCACTCTCGTTTGGGCATGTTTGTCTGACTTCAGCGTCAGTGGAGCAGTCATGGTCCTTTTGTCTTCTCCCTGGTTCTCCTTTGAGGCCCTCTGGCAGGTCTTCAAGGGCAGAACTTGCAATCCAGCGTTGCTTGTTTCAAGATTTGAGAGCAGAAGCCCAAGCAAATGTAATTTTAAACATACAAAAAATCTCTGCATATCCAGCCCGTCAGCACAGGGCACCCATGTAAAGGCTTCCCTCTCCTGCCCTTCATCCCTTGGTTAATTTTCCTCATTTCTTGGTGTACATGAGTTCATCTACTTCAGGCGGTGGGGCAGCAGAACAAAGCAGTTTTCAAAGGAAACAAAGGCCGTTTATATCTGGTTTTCATTTCCTTTTTATTCTATTTGGTAAACTGTACAATATTTAATAACAGAAGACTTGCTCATTCTTGTGTCTCAGACTCTGAATTATTAAATCTCAGAATCTCTGATTCAGATAAAGAGTAATTAGTGTGTGCAGTATCTTCCTGACACGTGAGATGTAATCAGGAACCAAGGTGCTTTTAGCAAATGCTTTGTTAAAGTATTCTGTAAAGTACCATCTTACCAGGAATGGAAAGAGCCTGTTTGGAGGCTCTTTCCAAAGGAAAAAAAAACCCTCTTGGAAGCTGAGAGCTTTGGGAAGGTGGGATCATGTATATGTAGTGTTAGGGACAGTGCTCATCTGCTGGGTTTATCCTTCATTAAATTTTCAGCATAGAGCCTCGTAACATAGTGTCAGCAGAAACGCAGGCAAAGCTCAAGGGATTACACTGATTAATATGTGGATGTAAGTTTTGGGGTTTGTTTGTTGCATTAGAGCTGAAGGAATCACTTGGGTGCTTTGCTTGGACTCATGCCCACATCTAACCATATGGTACAGCAGTTGATGGAATGCAGATAATAACTTCGTTTTCTTTGCTATTTAGGTTCAAACTTGTGCTAACAGGTCCCCTCCCAAGCTTTGTTTCAACCCACTAGGTGAACGTAATAGGGAAATTCATCTCTCCGTGCCTCAGTTTCCCCATACAGCAAACAGCAATAATAGTAATAATACACTGCTTCTCTTTTAATGTGTTTGGAGTGTATGGATGAGAAGCACCAAATACGAGCTTGCTATTTAATTATCTGGCCTACTACTTGTACTCAGTTTGTCTGACCATGCAGTAGGAACTCCCATGTTTGGGAAACCTGGACTTCCCATATCTCTCTGGGCAGTGCTGCCAGCCTGCCCAGTTGGGCTGTGACCTACAGCATGGCAAATACAACTGGCATTAGTCAGCTGGCCACTTCAAAAGGTAAGGGAGAGAAGGGAATGAAAACTTGCAGGGGGAAACTGTGCTTCAAACCTGAATAAAGCAACCTTTTTCTCTTCTGACCAGGAGCCTGGATACACAGGCAGTGCCACTTCCTAGGTAATTTCAAGATACATTCGTATTTCAAAAGAGAAGTGAGTCAAACCAGCTAATCCACGTAAACTGTTGTCATAGGTATGTGGTGAAATCCACATCTGTCAGCCCTGAGCAGTTGCTGCGTGGGTCTGGGTCAAGGCATATTGGTGCCCCTGTTTCCCTGGGTGGTGTGGGAATACCAATTTCTCTTTCCCTAGCAAATTACTGGTGAATGACTTTTCAGATCTGGGGTCCTAAGGCACACTCTGTGAGCGTGGATAGCCTGTTGTTACTACTTTTTACAGGATTGAACTTATCCCAGAGGAATCTGCTTTGGAGTAGACTTTAAAATTTGGAAGCAGGCTAAACCAGCCCCAGAGGGCTGATAGCAATATGTGTGCTGTCCAGAGGTGTCCTGACTTTCTGAGAACAGGTATATATATAGATAGATAGATAGATAGACAGACAGATAGACATATAATAGCTAATATATCTACAATATCGATACCTATTTTAAATCTTCCAGTTTAAAAGGAAAATGTTTAAACCTTGAAAATAAACCAGGAGTTTAGAAAAAAGAGCAATTGTATTAAGAATTCCATTGTACCATAGCATTACACTAATTCCACCAAGCCTATAGGCAAAGGCTTATGCCTTTGATTTAAAGAGTATCCAGTGTGTCCTGGTCTCACTGTAGAAACCACATGTAGGAGGAGACAGTTTCAAAATGCAAGACTTGCTGTCATTAGTTGTTTCTCAGTCTTCTGACTCTAAGGCTGCTCCACCTGAAAGCGACAGGCAATCACTTTAAGGGGTGTTGGAGCTGATCTTCAAAGTCATGTGATTTTTATAATGTTTCTAAGGAACAACCTGACTGCAGAGTCACATGTTACTCCATCAAAATTTTGGGGAGATAATAGTGGTCCAAAAGTTTTGCACAGATACAAATATAAACACAAAGGTAAAATTAATATTTAAGTGTAAGTGGTTCTTAGTGCCCCTGAATTTACAAGCAAATAAATATTTGATTTCATAGCTCTTATCCAGTTTCTGCCAACAGCAGTATCTTCCAGTAACAAAGTTATGGCCTCCAGATAGAATGAAGAGCACAGATTTCTCTTTTAAGCAGCTGAAATATAATTTTTTTTGTGCAATCTGAGACAAGTCTTGACTATTGGAGCATTCCAGCTGTCTGTGAGCTAGTTTCAGCCTAGCCATTTTCCTGTGTGACCTAGTGTGACCCACATGACATATTATTTGCTTTTCTCCTTCTACTTTTTTGTTCTTTTCTAGTTTCATTGCTGTTTCTCCTGTTTTGTGGAGGTGATGCTAATGATCTTTTGTGTGTCTGTAAGCCACCATCTTCCCTCCTTCTGCTCCACAGAGCTGTTGCCTCTTCCATTGACTGCCACAGCTTTTATGTGAAATGGAAATTATTAAATGTAAATGATATCACAACAGCAATTAAAAGTTTAAGTACATATAATGAAATTGGTTTAGCTGTAAAAGAACAAGATGGAAGTGACCCTGTATTTGGTTTTATGCCATAAGCAATTGCTTTTTTATCTGGATGGCCTGAATAACTTAGATCTAGATTCTGCATGTGGTCTGCAGGTACCTAGGTTTTGAGAATTATTTGTGCACCAAGTAGTTCATGATGATCACAAAGTTTTTGAAGGAATGGTGTTAGAACATCTCACACTAACTTTTCCATGCACTTAGCCTACATACTGTGATTTTTTTTTTTCACAGTTATGCCTAAACCCCCAACCCAGAACTTGTTTTAAAATGCTGCCTAAATATTTTCTTGGTGTGCAAGCTGTCTTACTAATTATGACTGAAGTCACTGTAGCATTAAATCACAGCGCAAAAAGCCAGAAATATGCAGGATCTAGGCCACTTGTTGTACGTGATGAGGGAGGAAAACCCTGCACCATCCTACACTTAAAACTTCCAGCAAGCCCTCGGTTTAATACCTGATGTCCTCATTTTTGTTATGTGTGAGACAGTTTACATGCCAAGAACTGGAGAAACTCTCTCTGGTCTATGATTTTGACATTGAAAAGAAAACATCATTTCTGGTTCCTCTGCATATGTTTCTCCCGGTGAAGTGAGTCTGGTGGCAGCTCCATGCCTTGCTGTGGTCTAGACCAGATTATTCTTGGCATGTGCTTCCCAGTGCTGTTAGCAATGATGGAGGTGAGCATGTAAGCCAGGCTTACTGATTTCTGCTCTCATTAGTCATGTCGCTTAGGTTATTACTGCTGACCTCAGGAGCTCCCCTTTCTTATCCCTGCCAGCCACCTCCACCTCATGGGAGAGGTATGTTGGGGAAGTTGTAAAACAGTAGGGTAGAGACAGTCTAGGCATGTACTAATTTTTATTTTTTTCCCCCTGCTTAATACCTTCTCCAATATTTTCCAAAGGTCAGGAACTGCAGAATGCTTGCTGTCAAGCTTGCACTTGCTTTGCTGCTTTTGAAATCTGAGCTAATTTTGCCTTTTTCCAGACTTTCTGAATGACTGCAGGTCTGAAGGTTTGAGGCTTCACATTACTGAATAACTTACTGCTACTTGTGCTGTATTAATCCTGACTTTTGGTCATTATTCTGCAGCCTTGTTTCAATGTCTGCTCAGTTTCTGGGGATCAGTCACTCAGGAGGCAGCTTTGATCCTTCTCTGGTAGGGAATGTCTCACATGACTCTTGGTGATGCTGTTGGGGGCTTGGTGTGGCCATCTTGGTATTCCTCTACAGGGGAGAGTGAGTGAGGAGGTAAGAATTTGCCTTTTAGCATTTTTAATGGTTTGGAGCTGAGTGGACACACGCCAAACTCTATGCCTTTTCAAGTCCTGAGATCCTGGGAATGCTGCTGTGGTTGCACACTGAGAGTCCTATGGCATCATGGCAAATACCATAGTCTCTGTGAAATGCATGCAATAATGTTTGCAGCTTCTTCATGCTCTGATCATGACAACTCTGGCAAGCTCCTTGATAGCTGCTGGCTGCAAGTAGGTCTTGTAACTTGTGGGAAGAAAATAAAATGCTACTGTGAGAATCTTTTGTAAACCTTCCTGTGTGTCCTTAGCTTGGTTGTGCCTGGCCTACTCTGAAATTCTAGAGCAGAAAAAAGCACTGAGCTGTTGAGGACACTAGAAAGAGAGTGTCATGTTAACCCAGGGATTTCTGTGTTTGGGGCTGCCTTTCTGTAGACTATCACATAGAGGGGCCACCTCTGAGCAGGCTCAGCAAGCTGATGCTGCCAAAGTGTCATTTTGCTGACTTCCATGTCAGCCCTCCTTGGTGGCAGCAGCAGGAAGGCCATCCTCAGCAGATTGCTTGCAGTGAGGATGGGGTTTTTTGGGTCTGCAGAAATCCAGACTGGGAGTGTGATGGGGTAAAAGCATCTGCCATGGGAATGGATCTGGAGTACAGATTTTGCACAGATCCATGTGGGTAGTGCTATGACCATGACCCTTAAACCCTGCTGTTTCTCTGCTTTTGGGAGTCATTACCTACCAGGAAACAGGTGGAAAAATCGTCCAGGAAAAACAGACCAGGCTTTTGCAATAGGCAATTTGGGTTTTGGCAGCTGGGGTGAGAAGGCCAGTTTCCATTGAGCATCTGTTTCAATGTGAAAAATGGCAGGAAATCTGTTTTTTCAATTCTTTTGACTCTTGTCTGTGCATTGACTCAAATGCCCCAAATATGTCACAGCTGAGATAATACCAATAACAAAATAATGCTTAATTTTAATGTTGCAAATATCTGAAGCAACATCTTTTTCAAAAAATTGCCTTCATCCAGAGCAAACATTGCAAAACCAGCACTCTGTGTAGCCCTGCATCATGTGAAGTGGTAGTTAGAGAAAGCCTTATCCCCTCTCCTCTACCCATTTGTCTTTGCCACCTGCTCCCCTATTTGGATTTGGGCATCCCACATGTTTCCCCATAACAATTCTTTCCAGTTCCCTTAATCACAGGAGTGATGCAAGGGAGTTGAAGGGTAGTTAGTGGCAGTCCTGTTCCACTCCCTTTCTCTCCCTGAAACTTGTGCCTGCTTAAACGTGCTTTGCCTAACTGGCAGATGAGCAAGACTGTGTGTTCCTGTGGAGTCAGGAATAAGAGGAGCATCAGGAAACTCCTGTGTTATGAAGACTGTTGGAACTTCTCAGGTTCTGCTCTCTACTTGTAGATCAGGACAATTTCAGAGTCCTAGTGTTTTTGTTCATTGATTGAAATGAAAACTAGGAGTGTGCAGCTTTGAGCCCTGCATCATTTTATGAATGGAAGAATAAAGTGGGCCTCTGGAGAGCAGGAAGCAGAGCACTGGTCACAGGCTGCCTTGCTTCCATCTCTAGAAATACTTCATTGTGTATTTTTTACCTCTGCTACCATGGAAGGGTCCCTAGCTGCAAGCCTGTGCACGTGTAAGCTGAGCAGTGTGGTGGATGTCACACCACCTGGCTCTGTCCCCAAGTAGCACCAGCTTCCCTCTACCTTTGTGATCTCCTGTGTGAAAGTCCTGGGCCCAGCTAAACCCAGCAAACCAGTCAGTTTGGTTTTCCTTCACAAATCACTATGAAATCCTGATGCAATACAGTACAAATGGCCACACAGCTTTTTTTCTTCAAGACCAAACCTGGACAGAATTTTGCTTCTTAAGTGTTAAAAACCTGCAAAAGTAACTTAAATAAATAAAGCAAAAAAATTAAAAGCAATTTTAGCTATTTAAAATCTATGAAACGTTCACATTTTCAATATGCACAGTGTACAATGCAGGTGAACTTCCAATGTCAAACCTTTTTTATAGTGAGGAGATCAGAGCTCTCCTGCAGTTTCCAGCAGGGCTGCACTTTTCAGTACACATTTTTCCACCCCATTTTTGTAGCTGTTTGAACTGCCCTGGAGCAGAGCTCAAAACCACTAAAATGACAACATGACAGAAATACTCCACAAGTGAACAATCTAGAATTTAAAAAAAATTTTATTTTCCCCTCCCTCACTGACTGCAAAAACAGCTGGAATGAAAAGAATCCAGCTTCATGTTTGGAGAAAAAAAGTCTTTGGGTATTTCACCAAATAATTGTGGCAGCTGAGATTTTTAGCTGGCTGTAGGGTCCTTTGCTGTTCCTGTGTTTCTACTAGTCAGTCTGGATTGACTTCAGTATTTATGGCATGAACTGAAAGAAGAGGCTGATGGCAGAGCCCTCTTGCAGAGGCTGTGGGTGCTTGCTGGGCCTTCCAGTGCCCCAACCTCCTCTTCATCCTCCATCACTGAGGCACCTGGCAGTGTGGTGATCTATGTGGCTTGCAAATGAGAGGCCACTCCTTTCCAAAGAATGAGCTCAGGAACACCAGCCCTATTAATTTATTTTCATTGGCATTATTAGGAAAAAGACCCAACCCCAAACCCTCTGTTGTCAGGATTTTCTTTAAATAGCCAATTCTGGAAACAGGAAATTCCTTTACCTCTGGAAACAGGAAACAGATCTGACTATTACATATTAGTTTTAAATCTTTCAATTATCCCCTGCCCATCACCTCTGACTTTCTGCTGCTCAGCAAAATTCTCTATTTGTTTTTGATAAGCTAGTGTCTGGGGGTGTTGTGCAAGGCTCAACTATGGAGTAAATCAATGTATTTTGTTTTAAAGCTGGCAGGGCTGGTGTTTTCTGTGTCCATCATATCCATTATATATATGAATACAAGAAGTTTTGTTCCCTGTAGTTTGATACAGAGGTGTATGATCTGTTGACTAAATACAATAAGAAGGAAGAAAATGAGAATTGGCATCACAGAAGTCAATGAAGGACAAGATTTTTTTTAAGGTTAATAATCAAAGCGTACTGAGAAGAAAGGGCATACCAGTGGAACCAGAATACTCCTAGAAATTCAGGGCCAGAAGCGACTTAAAGATATCTTCTAATCCATCTCCTTGCCCCTGAGAAGGCTAGATGTTTGTCTTCAAAGCCTCTGATGAGGGTGATTTCACAACCCATCAACAAATCCTATGTTAGGCCTTTACTCTCCATGTTGTCAAAAAATATTTTCATGATACCCTCAAAAATTATTAGGTGTTATAATAAGGTTTTGTTCTTCTTTGTGCAGTAGAACAATTGCTGACCATCCTTTTCAAATGGTTATCTGGCCTCAGGTCTCTATATTCTCAGGATGTATTTGCCACCTCTGTAACCTCTTAAACATCTGAATTTCTCCCTATAGATCATGATTCCAAATGTCTTTTGGCTCTTGCTGCTTGCTTCTTGGACTCTAGGCCAAATGTGCCTGCCTTTTGTTTGAAAGGGTTATTTCCCAGACTGGGTGAAGTCTCCATCTGAAGCCTCACAGCTGATAGCAGAAGGAAATTGAGTTGTGCCTATGACACCCTCCAAGTCTGTGCTTTGGGGATCCTTGCAGAAGATATGTGTCATTGATGCCTGACCCGTTTCCAAACCCGTTTATAACTTTGGTGTTTTGGTGGCACTGCTGCCTCTCTCTTTATTCCACTTCTGTTTCTGTGGAGTCCTTTCTGAGCAGAGCACAGAGCTATTAACTGTTCTGGGAATGTGTTGGCTCTTAAATAATCACAAGCGGAGACACTGTGCCAAGTTTTGGTTTGGAGTAACTGTTTTTTCTGCTTCCAGACCTTGATGTAGCTCCAGAGAAATAAAGGTGTTTATGGATGCACTATGAATTAGCAACCTGGTTGCCAGCCCTTTGTAGCCAGGTCTCAGCTCTGCCTGGGTGCTGTGACACCTCTCGTGCTGTGAACATGCTTGTGCAGGTGGGATTCCCTCCATTGATCTGTCATGTTTGTGTTCAGATTGTCTCCTTGTCACGGTGCACTTTTCAGTGCACCATTCTCAAAGCATTTTTGTAGCCTCTTGCACACAGGGCGACATTCATCTTTGCTCGCTCCAGCCCTGGTGCTGCCCTTGACACTGAATTCATTACCTCCTGGCTGTTCCCTCCAACGCTGGCAGGGCATCAGTGCCTCACAGCCTCTCCCCAACGCACTCCAAGAAATGCAGAGCTGCAGGGGTGACAGGGGATCAGCAAGCTGTATCTGCTGTCCAGCCTGTGCTATGTTGGGCTGTAGAGATCTCTGGAATCAGAGGGAGGAGGGCTCCCTGCTGCTCCCTAGCACTGCAGACCCAGGACACAACATTCGTATCCATATCATGCACTCCCTGTTTGTAACCATACTTGATGCTTAGCTGACTTCCCCTGCAAGCATCTCAGAGACACAGAGGTAGTGGTTAACACTAGTTCAGAAATGACCTGCTGCCAATAGGTGCAGCTATTGATCTGCACCTATATACATCTATACACCCTCCTGGGTAGCTACACAGGAAGTAGCTAACCCGGGGAAGTCGATCTTGTACAGTAAGCAACCACCCTAAAGTTTAATTCACTTCTGGTCCGTGCTTTAAACATCACATCTCTCCCAGGCACCATGCACTGCACTGCTCAGCCCTGCAGTTACACCTGATCCCTGACATTGGTCTGGTCCAGGACACAGTGCTTTTGATCTTACCTTCATTAGCTCTCAGCAAAGGGTAGCTGCTCTTGGCAAAGGATCCTAAAACAGTCGACACATTAGTAATGAATTAAAACAAACCTCAAATAACTCTTTGTTTTAATTCCAGTGTAGCGTGTTGAAGCAGTTCAAGTATGCTTTGGCATGCTGAGTAGTAATGGAGATTTTTTTTTTTCCCCTGTGTTGGTTAGTTGGAAAACCAACGACTGATTGCAGCTGAAACAATATATATAGACGTGTCTTCCAGATTAACTGTAGTTCTCAAAGAGTCTGCACTGTTCACTGACTGTTCTGATACTTTCTTGGTCCAAGTAAGTGTGATGGTTTTACCTTTGAAATATAACCAGTGGGGAAAAAAAAGTGATGAGCCATTAGTTGGAGAGAAGCTTCCAAGTGATGTCCCCAGAAATGCATGGGAAAAGAACAAGAAATAACTTCTTTTTCTCATCCCAAAGAGTAGCGATATTCCTTTTTTTTCTTTGTCAAGTTTCTCTGAAGCCTGTCATGGTGTGTTCTATAGTTTACCTGAGGTCAATGGGAGCCTTACTGATTTCATCATATCCCCATGCAGCTCTGTCATGGTGACAGCTCATCTTTCCAGCTCACTTGGGGAGGAGGCTGGAAATCCTGATTCTGATGCAGAGGAGTGGAATAGCCAGCTAACCAGTCTGGCTGGATGGTTTTGATGTCAGCTTCCCAGATTTCAAAAAGGCAGCTGAATCTGTTTTATTTGGTGTCCCTGAGCTGGGGTGCTGTATTTGTGCTAGCAGTTGGGTGGCAGCTCTTGACAGTGTCAACTCAAATGTGTGTACAAATGTCATTTTACATAGAGGTTTGGTTTCCTACTTATGCAGCAGTGACTTGCCAGGGCCCCTGGACATGTACAAGAGCTGGGCTTGGGCTCAGTACCTGCTCTGACTGGCACTTCTAGCAGCTCTGCCCAAAGATGTGGCTTGTGGCTGTAGCAGAGGAGGAGAGCTGCTGTGAGAGTAATCTCCCAGCTGGCCACATACGCCTCCTGTGCTCCCTTCACCTGAGAGTTGTAGTCAGAGCTCATAATATTTAATTATTGCTGTTCCCATCAACATCTACAAAGGTCCTAATCATTCTTGTAGTGTTGCCCAAGTGCTGGGCACTGAGCACAGCCTCTGGGACTGCAGCGTGTTATTTTCTAATATGACCTTCCTGCAAATAATTTACCTCCAACACATGATCCTATTGGTATGTGAATCAGAAGATTCTTTTGGTATAAAGCATGCTAGCATTTTGAAGCATGACTTCTCTTGAAGGCATTAAGTTTTCAAGGAGTTAAGTATGTTCATGTGTATTTCATAGAGAGCTAAGTGAAAAATGGTAAGTAGGTTCCCTCTGCTGCCTTGAAGGAGGGTTGCTTTTATTTTTTTAAACATAGATGGCCTCTGCTGTCTGCCTTTCCTTTAAATAAATGCATAGCTGGTAGGTTTGTTGCCTTTTTGTGGGAGAACTATTGAAATTTGGACCGGCGGCTTCACACATGTATTTTAAGCATTTTTGTTATTTTCTATAAAATATGAGTGGCACGTTGTGTGAAACAGTCAAATGGCTGGGCTTCTGAAGGCTGAGGGCCTGGAGCATGTGCTCTGGAAGAAGAGACTGAGGGACAGGGGTTCATTCAGCCCTGAGGAGATGGCTTTGGAGGAGACCTTACTGCAGCCTGCCCCTATCTATGGGAAAGTTGATGAAAAGATGTAGCCAGCTCCAAGAGACAAGGATTGCAAACTGGAGGGGGATTTTCTGAGAAAATATTAAAATAAGAATATCTCAGTGAGGAAAATTGTGCATTGATAACTTGGTAAAGAGACTCTAGGAGCTTTGTTCTCAGAGGTTTTGAAGGCCCAGGTAAGTCAAGCCCTGTGTAACATCACATGAAGTCAAGGTTAGCCCTACTTTGAGCGGAAGCTGCAGGCTTCCCAAGGTCCCTTCCCACCTGAACAGTCTTATTTAGTGACATTATCCCTAAATACAGGGCTTGGAAGCGAGTGGAATGCAGTGGGGCCTGGGCTTACATTCCCTTTGGTATTCCACTTCTAAATGGGGTTAAAAAGGTGACTCTAATGTGATTGTGCTGAACTTGGTGTTAGTGAGAAATTATGTCACTGCAAATGTTTCCATGAGCAATTGACTGCTGCCTGCCCAAGTGCATCCCCGTGGGGGAACAGTGGCAGGGTGAGTGGGGTGTTTGTCTGTGATGCAGCAAATACAGCCCTGAAGTCATCTGAGCCTTCAGCCTCGCTGTTACCCCCTTTTTCCAAATTGATGGGTGAATGTTGATATACTGTATGAGTTGACTCGGATCATGCTGCAAATCCAGGTTTCATTGCAGGAAATGGGAAGAAAAGATTAAAGTTTTCTGGGCTGCCTGAAGCTTGCTCACCGCAAGCACGCTGGCCCTCCAGTTGTCGGGGTGCCTCTTCCAGAGGTCAGGGGCTGGGCCATCCATAGCTGGGGATGGCAAACCCTTGCCAAGCCCCAAAGCTGGTGTCCGGTGGGCGCGGGGCTGATGGCATCGGCTTGGGTGGCAGCCGCGGGTCGCTCGGCATCCTCGCCAGCACCGGCTGGTTTTGCTGCTGCGTTTTCACCAGCTCCGGCAGCCGGCTGTGGGAAGCGAAGCCCACGGGGTGTGCGGGTGGGAGGGGTACCCGGTGAACGCGCTGCCCGTGTGGGTGCATGTGGACGGGGTGCGGGGCTCAGGAACGCCCGGCGGGAGCCGCTAGAGGCCCCTCCAGGAGCGGCGATGGCACGGCCGCGCCACCAGCGCCGGCCCCGGTCCTGCCGCGGCCCCGGAATCCGGCCTCTTTAAAGATGAAGATCGTCTCAGCAGAAGGGAAGAGGGGAGGTGATTCTGCCCCTCTGCTCCGTTCCCGTGAGACCCCCACCTGGAGTCTGAAGCTCTGGGATCCGCAGCACGGTCGTGCCCTGGACATGTTGGAGCGGGTCCAGAGGACGGCCATAAAAATGATTGGAGAGCTAGAGCACTTCTGTGGTGACAGGCTGAGAGGGCTGGGGTTGTTCAGCTTGGAGAACAGAAGGCTCTGAGGAGATCTTTGAGCAGTCTTCCAGTACCTAAAAGAGGCTTATAAGAATTACAGAGTAAGCTGAGTTAGAAGGGATCCACTCCTGGAAAGGACCATCCCCAAGAGTCACACCAGGTGCCGGAGAATATAATTCAAAGGTTTCTTGAACTCTGTCAGGCTTGGTGCTGTGACTACTTCCTAATACCCTGTGGGTGAAAAACCTTTTTTCTAACATATAACCTAAGAAAGGTGGGGACAGACTTTTTAGCAGGGCATTTATTGATAGCACAAGTGGTTATGGTTTTAAACTAAAAGAGGGATTTAGACTGGATACAAGGAAATTTTTATGAGGATGGTGAGGCACTAGTACAGGTTGCCCAGAGAGAAAGTAGATGCCCCATTTCTGGGAACATTCAAGGTCAGTCTGGATGGTGCTCTGAGCAACATGATCCAGTTGAAAATGTCACTGCGCCTGGCAGGGGTTTGGACCTTTAAAGGTCCCTTCCAACCCAAGGCAGTCTGATTCTGAGAAAAGGGAGGCAATGCATTGTGGCCCTCTATTTTTTGGGATCTCTGGCACCAGTCCCCTTAGTGGATCCCCAGACAAACCCCATAGGAGGTGAGCTGAGTTGAAACAGGCAATGGGTGCACGTCTGCCCCAGCAGTGGACCAAGGAGATTCCTTTCCAAATCTGATCTATGGCTCAGCCTCCACAGATCCCATGTTTTACACCAGTTTCTGCAAGCACCCATCCTTCTGCTGACACACAATGTGAGATCACAGAAATGTGGAGTTGAAAGAATTACCTCTGCCTTTTCAGCTCTGGATTATTTTATTCTGCCTCTGCTTGTCATATTGTCTGGGAAATCTGTGGCACTTCAGGTCACTGGTACTTACTTATTCCCTATTTTCCTTTTTGTCCTGCCTCTCTTCTTAGTCATGAGGGTTTTAAGGCAGAAATTACTGGTGGTCTGAAGACTTCAGCTGCATAAATTCATCATATGGGTTGTGTTTGTCCATTGCAAAGTATGTTTGACAGTACTAAGGTAAGTGGCTAAATGCCTTGGTGATTTATAGTCCACTTAGGGCACAAACATAATTTTTCATTTGCCTCATCAAAACAGAAAAGTTCAGCATTAATGAGGGTAGTTCATCACAGCTCAGCTGCCCTGACATAGTTTGAAACTCAGGGATCTCAGATGGGCTCTGGGAAGGGTGCAGAGAGCAGAGCCTGCATGCTTGGTGTGTTCTCAAGCAAGGTGTTGCTGGGTGCTTGCCCTCTCCTTGCAGCCTGCTCCATTGGCCTTGCAGTAATTGCAGTGAAAGGGAAGTATGTTTTTTTCTAACATGAATAGTCCTGGATATATTTTTACAGTTTTTGGGTACTATCCTGCTAAGTGAAGTGTACATAGTCGATATAATAGCAAGCATTATGCATTTAAAATCTCTCTAAAGTTGTTTAGCAAATGTAGGGTAACCACACAGTATTGAGGTACTCCTTCACATTCAGAAGCTTTATTGAATTTTTGGCAAACACTTCTGTGAAAATAGTATATATGTAGTCACTTAAAAACAAGTGATACGTGATCAGCTGATGAAAAGCATGTTTTACTGTTTTTCCTTTTCTACATCTCCAAATTATATCAGTTTTTACTTTTTTTTTTAGTTTAGAGGGATGCCAAATCAGCCTTTTTAGTATAGATGCGTTATTTTTATAACCTTAAGTACAACAGGACTGGGAATGTAGTTCTGAGCTGAAACTTGAGCTCCCAACTTTTTGCCTTGCAGTCAGATTTTGTATTTGCATTTTTAAGCTTGTAAAAACTAGGGAGTTAAAAGTTGTGCAAATGGTGCTTCAGCATGTTTCAATAACACTCGGGCTTCAGTGCCTGTCTACACAGCTCACCCCATCTGCCTGTCTCTTCCCCTTTGCTTTTTTTTCTTCTTTATATTGTTTAGGTTTGACTGTGTCTAAACAACAGGCTGGCTACCTATACACAGTATCTCCTGCTATTTTAAAGTGTAGATTTACAGTACAGAAAGACAGGGGAAAAACTTCAGAGGTGAGAAGAATGGTGAAAGGGAGGAAAACCCTTTGTAATCCATGACTTTTAAGAGATAGATGAAAGATATATTTCTATCAGCTCTACCTTATGAAGATTTTAACACACCATTTCCCATCTTCTTGTGATGGGAGGTCTAGGAGAAAAAACTGACCTGCTCATTCATCAGTCCATCAGCAGTAACCTGGTTGTTTCTTTCACAATCCCAGCTGCTCAGTCTACAGCAGATGGGTTGCCCTTCCACAACCTTCTTTGTTCTTTTTCCATTTTTTAGGGGTCAGCCTCTGTTTCCACCACATCCCTTCCTTCAAAGCTGCTTTTCACAGAGCTGTCTGTCCTCATTCTGCATCTCATCCTGCTCTGCAGCTCTCTTGGATGTGCTCTATGGCTTGTTCCTGCTTGTATCCCGTGGGTGTGCATCTTGTTCCTGGGAGGGGGAATGGTCACCAGGATCCAGCAAGCAACCTAAAGGAGTCCAACCATGTCCAGCATGCAGCCTTTTACCAACCCACAGGTGAGTGTGCAGTGTCAAGCCAAGACAGCAGGAATGAAGGGCAGGAGGTGTGATGAAGACAGCCACGTCAGGGGTAAGGACTGCCAGGTTCCTGCAGCAGAGCTGCCTCCTTGCTCTCAGGTGTGAACCCATCCTGGCATGTGGCACTGATGCTTGTCTGACCCTCTGGAGGCTTGTCTTAGCTTCAGTGTAGCAGGCTGAGACATAAATATGCAAAGGGGAAGAAAGAAGACATTTTGAAAAGTTTCCCATTGATTACATGGCAGCAAGTCCGAGCAGACTTGCCTGGGGCTCAGCCCTTATATCCCAGTGATCTTTACTTTTTAAAGCACTAGAATAACAAACACAGCAAAATGTGCAAGAGAGAACATGACAATCTCCTTTCCCTTTCCACCTCTCTCTCTACTTGTGCTTTTCTTTGGTCCTGGGAATGTTCCTCTTGGACCAAAGAGGGTATAAATTACGGGATTTCCTTCTGAGCAGCCCATGGAATAGCCTGGGGCAAGACATTCCTAGAAGGTGCTTTCCTCTTCTTAAATGGGTCATTAACCTTTGCAGCTAAATACCGAAGCAGGGAGAGGAGAGAAACAAATGGGGAAATAGTTTCCTGAAAGGAGGAAGAAAGAGCTGTTATTCATATTCGCTCACCAGAATATTCTTAGATGTGTGTGGGAACAGCCTAACAAAAGCAGGGAGATAGAGAGAGGCAAGCCAGGTGGCAGTGATGTGCCTGGGACAGTCCTGAGGGAGTTTGAGCCATGTCATCCTTAGGCAGAGACATGGTAATTCTTCCTGAAGGAGGTTTCTTCTTTATTTCTCATCTCGGTCTCCTTCATCCAGTACAGGAAACTGTAGGAAGGGGAGGTGTTTATGAAGAAACTCATCAGTTTTGGTTGCTGCTGTGTGAGTGTTAGCTGTGCTGTTGTTGTTACTCTGGTGCAAGGAGGTCAGGGAGGCATTGCGATGCAAGGCTGATCTCAGGTTGCTCTCCCGGAGATCCCAAAGTGTTCATCTGCTCCAGTGTGCTCTTCCAGGATGGCAGGATTGTGCCAGTGGAGCAGGGGCAGTTCTTGTCAAAATGATGGGGAAAATGTGGCTCTCAGAGACCCGGAGAAGCACTCTACACAAGGAGTTTGTGTAGTGTGTGGGGAGGAAAACAAACTCTTGAGGGAACTGGTTTAAGGTTTGAGGCAGGTTAGGAGAACAGCAAAGGATTAGAGCTTGCTGCCTCTCTCTTTCCCTACTGTCAGATCACTTTTGACCCTAGTCAGATTTCATTACTTTGGGTAGGTAATTAGTGGCCACTCTTACTCAGTAATTAGGGGAGTGTGTGATTATATTGCCAACGTGGGGGGAAAGTTGTGCCTGCAAAGTCCAGGTGGCAGTTCTGCTTTCATCTGTGTGCAGTACCCAGTGGTACAAGGTCCTAATATCCCTGTAGATCTTCATTCCCATGGCAGCAGCTGTAGGAGGTATTGCTATAGACTGTTTGGATGTTGGTTTGGCTTTTTTTTTGCCGCCGGCCATCTGAAATGAAAGAGTGATAAAATAGATTTTAAAGGATGATATGCAAGACAAGCAGTTTGTGGAAGCTGTGGAAATACTGGCATTGCTCTGCATGGTTGGCAAGGCTAAGGGAGCTGGGAAGGATTGTGCTGAACTTCTGTGGCAAGACAGCATGAGCAGTTTGATGGTCATCTCTCCAAGCTTTTCTAAAATACTAGATCTTGGGTTACAGTGGCAGCATTAGGATTTAAATGCTGTGTCTATTATGCTGTAGCTAAAAGGAGACGAAGTGTATTAATAGGTAGCAAGGTTTTGCAACTGCTTAATCAAATTATCCTTCTTTGTCATATTTCACTCCTGTAGATGCTTCTAATAGGTGCTGATGGATCTACTGTGGCATAAGAAAATAACATTTGTGTTGCCTGTTACATTAATTTCCCAGATAAAATGAGGCTACCAGGATGACCCATCTGACTCCTGTGATATTTCTATAAAGAACAAAATTGAGTACTGTTGTTATGATTAGTGTATTAAAAGTATTAGGTTTGTTGTCTTAGCTGTGCTGTGTTTTCTCATGTTCTCTCTCACGCTGATTGCTAATGACAGGCTTTGGCAGGAGCTAGCCTAGGCAGTCCTTCCTGTGATGGGAACCAGATGGATGCTTTTGCTCTGGCTGCCCCTCCCGTTGAGCACCAGGAGCAGGAGGAGGGGGAGCCCTTTTGGGGGCGAGGGGGGACATTTGTAGAAAACTCAGTGAATGGCAGAGAACCAGTTCTTGTCTATCCACCACTTCTCTTCCCTTGAGGCTCCTGGTTTTGCAACTTCTAACCTCACCCTTGGCTTCAACTTCTGGGCTTTCAAGCGATTATGCTGCATGTTACATTTTCATTACTGGTAAAATTGATGGAAAATCACATTTTATTATGTGAAAAATGCAGTGTTCTTTACTGTCAAAGCTCCATTCAGCTGGAAAAAATCTATGTGAGGCACTCTTTTATATTTCATGTATTTTGTGCATTGGTTGGAATGAAAAAATAATGAAAGGCTGTATTTTGTCAACTTTTGCATCTGTCTGACTGGCAGCACTGACTGATTTGTTTTTTAAATGTATTTATTTCTTGCAGTAAGCACTATTATTCTCCACCCTTTCACGATAAATGCAAATAATATGTGGAATGTGCAAATAATATGAGAAAAAGAGAGATGCAAATTATTCAGTCCCTCCAGGTAGGTCTGAGAAGAAACTGGAAATGTGACTGCAGCACATGAAAACGTGCTGCCTTTATATCAGCTGCAGCAATGATAACAGGGCTACTGTCTGTCTGTGTTTCAGGTTTCTGTGAACACATCTATTGTATCTTTTTTTAATTTGTTTTTTCTTCTCTTTTTCCCTTTCCTCTCCTGCTGTGAAACTTTAAATGGGATCTGGGCACTCTGAATATCTGAAGTACATCACTCCACCCATAAACCCTTCTGCCCCTCGTGGGACCACTGCTGCTCAGGTGTGGTGAGCCCAAACTGCTGAGGGTCTTGGGCTGAGCACAGGGAATGAGCTGAAAAACCTTGGTGTTAGGGAGGACAGGTGGATGCCACTCCTGAGATCCAGACTGCAATACCTTTTAGCATGAATCAAGCTTCCCCTCAGGGGAGAAATGTGGCTTCCCTTCCTGCACAGCCATGTGCCAGCTGTGTTGGTACGTGGGCATGAGTCAGATGGAAGGGAGCCAGACTGATTGGCATTGTGAGATGCTGAAGCTCTTGGGATGTCTTTGCTGCAGGAATAGGTTTTGTTCCTGCCTTGCCAATGCCCCTAGCCATGCTCCTGCCCAGGAGAAGTTGCCATGCCACTCTGCACTGCTGAGCAGTGGGGATGTGACCCTGGGTGTCTCAGCCATGCTCCTGAGCACTATCTGATGCAGTAACTGAGGACGACAGTGAGGTGCAGCTGACAGACCCATCCTGCCAGCAGCCGGGGTGTGCTCTGTGGATCAGGTACACCTGTGATTCAAGTTCTCCCTGCAAATTGAAAACAGTGTTTTCTTTTATTACAGTTTTTTTTTTATGACAGAATTGTTTTCCTACTTAGATCACTGTAATTGCAATTTCAAGTGAAGAGCCTGTGAAAAGAGGTGTCGGGGTGTTCCTTCTCAGCATTGTTTTATTGTTGCCATGTGTAAAATTCACTCCCATTTCCAGTAAAGATTTTAATGTGACAACAAATTTTCAGTTATTCTAAATATTTTAAAAGTGATATCTTTATTCTTGCTAGTTCCATATAGATTTTTCTATCAGTGAAAAAAAAAGAAAAAATAGTAAACTCTACTCTTTGTCTGTAAAAGCTTACAAGACAAAGTGGTAGAAGTAAAAGCTTACAGAAGGATCTAGAAGATCCTTCTTTATAACTGAGACGTTGTTTATTTCTGCACTTTTTGACTCTCAACCCTGTATGTGTTAGAAGCTGTTCAGTGTGAGCGATTAGTCATTAGGAGAGCCCTGGTCTGGAGACCTTCCTGGCTGCAGGAGGGTACCTTGTAGTGCTTTTGTAGATAATTTGCTCCAAAATCCTTGTGAGGATGCTGAGCTTATGGGGACTTGCTGGCTGGAGAGTCGATGGTCAGCAACACATTTGTTTGAGTGCAGTCAAACAGAAGAGGATTCCAGAAGCTCCTTCTCAGAGCAGTGCCAGCTGTGAAATCAGACAAGGTTGTTCAAGGTTTGATCCAGTCAGCTGAGACTGGAAAGTCTCCAGAGATGTGGATAGCACATCCCTGCTGAGCAACCTGTTCCAGGAAACTCTTGATATTTTGATGTTTGTTACCACGTGGCACTTAGAGTGGTCAGAGGTAAATATGTGGCACTGTTCTCTCTGTAGATGATATTCCTGAGACTCTTTGTTTAGGAGGCAGTGTAAGTAATGACCCCACAAGTCTAGGACACTTCTACATGGTGCTCCCAGCCATGAAGAGGGTGCAAGGGATGAGGACCTGCTTTGTCCTTTTTTGGGGGTAGGTATGGGACAGGCAAAGCCATCCTGCTGATCCAGGGGGCAAAAACCAGTCCAACCGCTTTTATCCCTGGTTTTCCTTGACCTTTTTGCCACAGCCACATATAAGTGATGCAGTAAGAATGGTGGTGCTCCTGGGCCATCCTCTTTTCTCCCCAGTAAGTGATATATCTCTCCTGGTTGAAATAGTCTGCTCTGGATAGCAGCCAGGTAGCTGTCGCTGCAGTTAATAGCAGGGCCAAACCTTGGTGTCCACTGATGGCAGAAATAATTCTCTCTGTTTATGTTTAGACACAGGGCTGGGACATGGGGACATTGTAGCACCTCACTCAGGGCCTGAGATCCCCAGTGTAAACCTTCAGAGGGGTGGGCACCTCCTGCAGTTTCAGCTGGGAATAGAAAAACCAAGGCTCACTGGCAGGACGCAACGCGGGAGGTGCCTATAAGACTCCCTGAGCATTTGCATTTTCTAATCTGCTCCCTAAAGCATTATCTTGCTTGCTCAGACAAGTCATTCACCACATCAGGAATGTGTGGGAAAATAACTCAGTCAGGATAACCAGAGGAAAATAAATGGTTGTGTAGTTGGCCATTTGGCCAATTTGGAGCTGAGCTAGCTTGGGAATTTTTTCTTTCAGCAACACCCTGAAAAAAAAGTAGTGTGAATGGGTGTGAAATATAAAAAGAGTTTGCTTCCATCTTACATAGGCATATATCTAAAAAAAGACAACAGTAAATATAGAGACATCTACTGCTAAATGCTTTGGTAGGGCTTTAAAGGATCTAAAGGCTCAGCGTGTTTGACTGGTAGGACATCAGATCTTCCCCACTGGAATGAGCTTTGAATACAAGGGAAATCTCTGACACAGCAGAGAGGAGAAGCCACAGTGATCACCTGGGGTGTTTTAGTGTGCTGCTCAGTCACCCAGACTCT
This sequence comes from Leptocoma aspasia, assembly GCA_013399835.1. Lineage (NCBI taxonomy): Eukaryota > Metazoa > Chordata > Aves > Passeriformes > Nectariniidae > Leptocoma > Leptocoma aspasia. Next base: position 908,330 of record VXAX01001525.1, on the reverse strand, counting down.
ACTTCACCCCTTGATTCTCCATTTCTGCTTGAAGAGAGGATTCCAGACATAATGTAAGTACAGAGGGGGAAACTGTGTCCTAGGTTAAGGGCAGCAATATGAGACTGCAGTGGATCAGATCCTAAAAGGCACTAATGTTTGTTACTGGGATGTGGGAAAAAATGTGTTCAGGCTACGGCACTTCTGAAAAATGCAGAATTGCTGTGCTTCTGTGAGATGTAAAGTGGATGTCACAGCTACTGTTTCTGTTGCTATTTAGGAGACATCAGCGAAAAAGAACAGGATAATGTCTTCTGCTACTGTAGAAATGCCAGTGTAAATGATTTATTTCCTAATTAGTAGACATTGCTCTAATGATAGAGATATTTAACAACAAGTTATTTGTATCATATGTATTCTAGAGGTGGCTTTTTCCCTCTGTTGGGTGTTAAAGCAGTTGCATGGATTAATCACACTATAATGCAGCCAAACAGCTCATCCCTGCTTGACTCAGGGAGAAGAGGATTTTTGGCTTGATACACACACGAGGAAAATCACATCCTAGTTCTACAAAGTATATTTTGATAATAAAAGCAGAAGTTTAATTAAAAAAACTAAACAAAACACCTTGTTTTTCCCAGCAAATGAGGTCATGCAGCCTGATTGCCTGGCCCATCTGTTGCTGTTCATAAGTATGTTATATTTTTAAAGGCTAATATTAAATGGTATTATGTAGTTCTTCTTTTTTTTTTTTTTTTTTTAATTCCTCTTGACTTGTCAAGCACTGTCATTATATCAACCGCTGTTCTTAAAACAGGATTTTGGTTAAAATAGTATATACCTGCCATCTGGTTGAAAAATGTAAGCTTCCTACACAACTAAGTGGAGTTGAACTACGGTATTAGGAATAGCTCATGTTCTCTTGAAAATAGCAGCTGATGGCAGATTGCAGAAATCAGCCAGTTATCAGTTGTCATTAAGCTATTTGATATCTGACACACATGGAAAGCATGCTATTTATAAGTATGCAGTTATGTTATAGAAGTATTCCTCTGATTTTCTTCTTCCCTTTACCCATTTAAATATGTTAGTTTGACTGGACTGGAAAGCAAAGCCTCCCTTAATATTCACAGAATAGATGTACTGCAGACTGAAAGGTATGCCAGACTGTTTGTAACATTTCTGTCATCAAAAAGGGATCTGAGAGGGGTATAGAAATAAATTTGGCATTCCTGTGCTATATAGCTGTGGATGTCTAAAGAGAAATATCAGCTACAAAGAGCCCAAGAAACAGAAATATGTGGAACTAACTGGTAGAAGATTGCAAAACTAGAAATCGTAATGGAAAATATATATTTTACTTTAATATGTGTTCGCATTTCTGCTAGCAGGAGAAATAAAATCAGGTCTTAGCATCAACTAAAGCAGAAACACTAAAGGCATAATTATTTGCTAAACCTGGGCAAGGCACCACAGACTCTCAGAAGTATAGGTTAGTCACTAACATGAAAGCTTAATGCTAACCACGAAGCAAGGGCTCGTACAAGGCAGGGCAGAGGGTGCTGCTGGAGAGGGCAGCGAGGCACAGTGATGCTGTGACCTGTTCCCTTGTCATACCTTGTGAGGTAACTGATGATTGCAGAAAACAAAGCAGAAACAGCCTGCTTAAAAAGAGAGATTAGGAATTATTTTGTGAGTGGAAATGTGAACAAAAAAGGAGTCAAAATAGGATGGAGTGCTTTAAGGATAATAATTTTATTCAGAGGGAGTGTGAGGAGTTATTTTCATGTGGGCTGAGGGTTAGACCCTGATTAATCTGCTGCAATGACACTAAAGGCTGGTGGCTGATAAAAAACCTTCAATCAAATAATCTGAGTGTGTCTTGTGAGCGCATCCTGCAAGATTTTGTAAAAAATAAATATATATCACCTATAAATAAAATATAATAAGAAATAAAATAAATTAAAACATAATAATATATAAATAATATCTGATTATTCTCACAAATTTTTGGTTATATTAGACCAGAAATGTTGTGAGTACCATGAGGAGTTTGTTGACCCTACTGAAAACCCCTCAGTCTCTTCTCCCTGCATAAGGGTTGTCTGGAAATTAAGATCTGTGGTGTTTTGGCTTCAGCACAGTCTTGGTCAGGTTTGAAACTGTTGGGTTTGAATCTGAATCCTCTTCCTTTCAAATGACATCTCAGATTCTGGTTGTGAAAGATCTCTAGTCATTTTGCTTTTAAAAGTTACTTCACCCATAACCATCCAACCATAATAAAAAGGTGTTCAGCTTCATAATTATAAGTTTTAGGTTTTACAGTCAGCAGAGGTATGTTCTAACAGAAAATTAGGTAGCAAAGGTGTAGGTCAGAGGTTGTGGTTTGCTTTTTATTCGTTGACTTTTCCTCACCAGAGTATTTAAAAATTTTATTTTCTCCCTTGAGACAATACCTTATATACAGATAGCTTATAATCACATCTCCCTTGCTTCAGGCTTCTGCAGACCTTCTTAGGCCATCAAAGCAGCTTCAGCAATCTCAGCATTTTGGCAACATTGCAACTATCTTGACCATAAAAAGACTTGTAACTGGTGCAGAGAGCACCTCCCACAATGGAAGCTTTGCAGGAATGAGGGACGCCCAGGAGCAACTGCGGCTCTCCAGCGCTCCTTCCCAGGTGTGTGTACCACATGCCAGCTCTCTGCACTTTGCTGCTAACCGAGCTGGTGTTCCCAATGAAAATCAAGGTCTGCAGCTGCTGGGGAGAAGCCTCCTGCTGGCACACAGGGAAGGCTGGCAGAGGAGGCAGGGGCAGACTCCCTACTGAGTGAAAAATGCAGATGTTTGTCAGTTCGGGGCAGTTTGACAGAAAGTGTCTCTTCCTCTCCACTTCCCAGACTGCATACAGTTATTTGCAATTCCAAGCTGCTTATTCTCTAATTTGGTAGCTAATGACTCATCTGCCCTGATGTGCTCCTCCTTCCCTCCCAAGGCACCAGCTCTCCCTGCTTGCTCACTTGCTCACCAGCCGACTGGAGCAAACCTGCTGCCTGGTTTAGTTCCCTTGGGCTCAGCCTTCACAGGTTGTTTCAGCCTCCCCACCCTGGCAAAAGGTTAGTGAAAGCCCATTTATCTGCCTCTCTTTCTTTGATTTGTAATTTTTTAACGTGTTTATCTGCACAGCAGATGGCTAATAAAAAACCTCTGATCAAATAATCTGAGTGTGTCTTGTGAGGGGTGGTTGGCAGAGAAAATTGGGAGGGAGAACAAGCACTCATGAATCAAAAGTAGCTGTGTAGGCAATTTTATTTAAGAACAGAACACAGTATTTTATTTTGCTTCTCACATTTGAGGAAAAAAAATATGTTAAAAAATGCTGACTATAGTTGAAGAAAACATTTTTAAGTGTATCAAAACTTGTAAAGGTGTTCAGGAGTGGTCCTTGGTAATTCGATTTCAGTGTGAGGAGCATCCTGGAAGACAAGGACGTTTCTCAAAGGAGCTTGATGGTTTTGTAACTGCATAACAAAATTTTCCTTTATACTGTAGGCAGATGCCAAAAGTACTGGATATGGTGGCATGTTACACCTAGAATTTTTATCAGGAAGCTAGGAAATGATGTAGCAAAAGGCAGTTGTTTTTTCACATTAGTTCTAAGAGTATTGCATGTCCAAATGAATTCGTTGTGTCAGGTGTAAATGTGAGAACTTACTCTCAGCAGTCCTGAAGTACTAAACTTTTCCCAGCAGAAACTTGTCTTGGAAATGAGCTTTCTGGGACATTGTTCTGGTGTTGTTCTCAGATTAATTGTTTCAGGTCAAGTTTTCTTGTGGAAGCTTAAGTAATTTTCTCAGCTTCTCAAATTCTGACCTCTTTATGTCAGTGGGGAATCTGGTAACACCCATATTTAGGCCACCAGATGCACAGCATTATGAGCATGTGGGGCTTCTCCTTTTTTTAGGGGAAGCAGGAGGTGAGAGAGAGGAACTCTAAAACTGGTTTTGTTTGCAGCAGTATATAACTTGCCTTTGGCTTAAGGGAGTATCTTTTCTTTGACTTGGAAAGTTCTGCTTTTACTAAGAGAGAGCTAGAAAATGAAAATTTTCTTACCATGGCCTACATTCCTTGAGAAACTTTAGTTGTGTCAGAAAATATGTGCTCTGTCTGACCACACAGCCTTTAAAGTAGCAGCAACCAGAAAGGCTCTGGGATTGCCTAAGAGATTGCAAGACTAAGGAGAACTTCCCAGCACGCAGTGCATACCTCAGGTACTTTGCTGAAGGGCACCAGTTGATAAAGCAGTCAGTTCCAGCTGGGAGCTGCCCAGGAGCACCCTCCAGGCCTTTAGTGCTGGGGATGCAGCTCTCCTTTGTTCCTGCTTCCTCACAAAGTAACCACAGCCTTTCCCTATCATCTCATGTTGCTCAAGATGAGAACATATGTGCTGAAGTTCAAGATCAAGTTCCATGGGCAACATCCAATATAATCTGTCTAATCTGAATTTTTTTTTTTAATTTAGTTTAAGTTTTATGTCATGTAGTGGTCGCTGATGCCAATAGCTATTTTGTATATATATTACTGAGTATATTGCACAGAAAATTAGTGGTTTGGGTTAAGATCAGGAAAAAAGAAAGAATAACTTTTTAAAGTCTGTAAACTTGGCACAAAGCACTCTTGAGGGTAAGAGTGGTAGAAGCAACATGAGGCCCATCAGCGCAGTATGTTCTGGGATAACCTGTTCTGGGACAATGTAAGAAAGCAGATATTTAGGGTTGTATGCATGTAGTGCAGGATGTGCATGTAATTAACAGTCTTTCTATTTTTCTTAAGATACCTTGGAAATTTATGTGCTGAAACCTAAAGTTAAAATCTCTGAGGGCAACTGCTTTCAGCTTAAGAAATGGCAGGTGTTTAATTTCTGGTACAACCTAAAGTTTTGATGCTCTCCTGCCTGTGGGTTATGATGGACAAAACCTCTCTTGGGGTATATATATGGACTTTGCTATCTCTGTACCAGAATGTATGTGACATTTTTCTGTCTCTGGGATCACCAAAGTCCTTTAGGGAAGGATATGTTACGGTTGCCATTTTACAGCTGAGAGCATGACAAAATACATGACCACATACTATGTTTTTCCCCAGGGCTTCTGTTTCGTACTAGCTACACAGGCATATGAGGGAAAATACCTGGGGATTCAAGTGAAGGGTACTTGAATCTGGGCTCTTTTACTAGGAAGGGTGTCATTGTCCACAAGGCAATGCACTTGTGCCATTATTGCATCACCTCAGGGGTTCATACATCTTCTCACTGACTGGATATTTTCCTAAGAAGGTACAGGGAAAACTGGAAACTAACATGCTTTACCTGAAATTATGCAAGGATCCTTATTAAATACTTTCTTTTTGCTGTAGGGGAGACTTGCTTCGTGACTGTGGTTATTGTGTGCAAAAATAATGGTTGTGAAGTACTCATTAAAGCTTGCTGAAGAGAATGGTTTTGGTGGGGGGGGGTGGGTTCCCATGGGCTCAGGAGGCATTGTGCCCATGTCTTTGTGATTCTGTACTCTTCAGTGTGAAAGAGAAGTATTTCTGCTCTAGATAATACAAAGAATTATCAAGAGGCTTTAGAAGAACAATGTCCTTTGGACTTTTAAAAAGTGAAAGCATAATAAAAATGTTTCCTTGACTACAGGAAAGATGCAGGCATTCGTGTGTACAAGTGGTGCATTACATTACCTACTCAGGTAGCAGGCAGAAGCCCACACAATGTTCTACTTGAGGACTGATTTGAGTTGCCCTTGGTCAAGGTCCTGTCTAGATTAAGGGCTCAAACTGAGTCATGTGAGGTGCTGCAACTGCATGCGTACTCTTTGCTCATGACAAATGTAAAGTTATTTGAATTATTTGGCAACTCAAGTAAAAGCCCTGGGGTTAATAGTGTAGAGATAATGTTCAGCTGATGCCTGGTAGCTTCATTATGAATTGACTATTGATAAAAAAGCAGGAGTGTCAGTATGCTGCTGGGTTGGTTTCATTGTGACCACTTGCTGACCACTCCCAGGTAGAGCCTTACTTAGCAGTGAGATGCAGGTTAGCTCGTTTTAAACAGGACTGACAGGCTGAATTCAACCAGCCAATACAGATCTAAAGTTGACTTGCCAAATTCTTGAGGATTGCCTGATGTGTGATGCTTCTCAGCCCCGATTTAAATAGATGTTTGGCATCACCATTGCCCTATTCCTGTCACCCAGCAGAGATGCCATACGTTCAGCAGGGCTGCAGGACAAGCTGGATGGAGTGTCTTGTGGCCGTGGAGCTGAGCCCCAAGCATCTTGTCTCACTTTGGATCATCAGGAGGACTTGTAGGAGGCAGGAGTGATGGCAGTGATCTTTCCTCCACCGTAGTGCCTACCATGCTCTTCTTGCTTCAGACAGACCCTGCTGGAGCCCCTGGAGGAAAAAACATACCAAAAGCTTAGGACTGGACTATCTGGCACAATGCCGGCTTAGCTTATGGGCGGGAATGAGAGAAATGAGAAGGACGGCTCCCTTGCTTTCCTCCAGGGGGAAGAAAGCTGGACAAAGGAAGCCAGCTGGCTGTACTTCCCTTTTCTTGTCAGTTTATTCAAAGGAAAAATGAAGGAGAAGCCTGAAACTTGGCCAGTTACATAGATTCCTTGGGCAGAACCAAGCACAGCAATGATATTAATTGTCTCCCTATACTCAGTCTGTGTAAGATAGAAAAAGGACGTATGAATTAACTCTTTCTCCTTCTATGAAATCTCCCTTAACCAGGCTAGAACAAGGATTATTAGTTTGGAAAAAGGTTTTTTAGAACAACTTTACTGCCATAACATTTTCATGCCAGTTTTGGTGTGGAGACTTTAAATGCTTCATGTCTCATGCAAAATTAGATACCTTATGTTTTCACATCTTACGTTTTCATGTCTGTGCACATGTTGACATGCCTGTTTAATGCAATGTAAATGCATGCAAATGACATTTTTTTATGTCCTCACTTTCTTGAACAGGTTTGAATCATGATCAACTTTGTTGATTTGATTTTGAGTAGAATGCTAATAATCTATTTAAAATGCACAAACTTCACTTCTGGAAAATATTCTTGGTTCATGAAATGGATCAGAAATAATAGTCTGCTGCAAAAGAATTTCCGTTAATCTTCTTAAAGGCGGGAGATAAGATTTCAGAATCAGATTAAATATTTGTATTCCACATTAGGAGACCTCCTCGGTTCTGTCTGACAATCAATTAATCCTCTTCAGGGTCACAGTTGCTCTGGTCTGCATTTACCTCTTTCATGTTGTGCATGAAGGACCCTTTATAGACTCTTAATGCACATTTATTTGGAAGTTGAAAATTGCATTGGAGGCCTGACCTTCCCTTATGTTTGTTTGTCTTTGTTTTGTTTCTTTTAGCTGAGAGTCGGGAGAGATGGGCACTTCCCACTCCCGTGAGTTCCGTAGGAGTGGCAGGGGCGGTGTGTAGACCACGTCCCACTGAGCTGTTTAGCTGTCATGAGCATCTCATGATTAAATCTCATGCTGAGGGTGCCTTACACTCCCCCCACCCAGCATCTCGACTCGCTCAGCATGAATTTTCCACTATGTAAGATGTGGGAGACGAGGTGACAGCTTGCTTGCAGGCAGAACACAGGATACTACAGGGGAAGAGAGAATGTAAAAAACACCTGCTTTAAGCTGGTACTGAAGATATTTGCATAATTTATTAGTATTTTTAGAAAACAAGGGCAATTAAGGAAATAAATATTTATTATAGATGCAACATATCGTGTTGTTTAATATCAGATGATGTCATTGTTCAGTGGTGCTTTGTATATTACCTCTGTATGCAGCAGAGGGCACTAAGTGGTGCTTAGCTTTTAAAGTACAGGAAAATTCTGCAATTTTTTTCTTCATTACTCAGACTGCTGCCTTAAGAGTACTTCTCACATGTCTCAATTACTATTACTTTTTTTGTGTGTCTTTGTCACATTCGTTACATTTTGTCTTCATAAAATTTAGAGAGATGGCAGTCTGTCAGGAGGTTTATGTTTTGGAAAAAAAAATCAAACGTTATGTCAACTCATTTTCTGAGTTGATTTGCAGTCATCACTGTCATTATGATTCCTCATAAGTTTCCAGGCACAATCATGGTGAAACTGGGGAAGACCTAGACAGATTTCTTATCCTACAATGATGATGTAGGTGAACTCCTAGAAAATAAGGGCTAAAGTCTGAAGAATTTGCCAACTACCACAAGACTGGACAGAAGTATTTTGATTATTTCAACAGCAATTATATTTTGCACAATGACGTAACAACTTCTCTCAATATCAAAATAATCTAAACTTTTCTGGAAGCTGTATGATATAAAAAGTGTATGTGATGGTTCATTACAAGTTTCATAGCCCTACACTAAAAAGTAGTTTATATCACTACCATCTTCTGAATACATTCAATTTGTCTGGTTAAAAAATAAATTAAAATAAGGCAATAGTTCATTGCATTTAAATACAACATGTCAGGGATGAAAATATTCTTGATGGTAAGAGATGAGGAGGTGAACTGCTTCTTCAATTAAAATAATTTAAGGGGAAATAAAACTAGAGGGAGATGGATTTAAAAGGAAAAGGAGGTGATTCTTCTTGCCAGAGGGAGGACTTGCAGGACTTCAGATGATGCTGTGAGTGCAAAAAGTTTATATAGGCTGATGGAAAGACTGGGCAAGCCTTTGGCAGAGAAGCCTCGCAGAGACTACTCAACAGAGGAACCAGAGCAGGCACAGCAAATCCTTGGAGCTGAAAATGGAGGGAGACAGAGACTTCTATGAGGAGGTGTAAGTGCCACCTTATTCTTCCCTGGCTGTGTACTGCTGGCCTCTTTAGTAGACTAAATATTGGACTAGATTGTACTGGGGATTGCTGGGGAGTTTCCTCTATTTTAATGGACTTATAATTAAAATTGAAAAAAAAAAATCAACTGCTGTTGAAAGCAATTTTTTTGCAAATGAATCACAAATGTAAAGCAATTTCAGGTTAGTGACAGACTACATTCATTGCTTAGCTATCAGACTATAAATCATATTTATAAACCCCTGCCTCTGGAAGAGTTCTGTTGTATTTATTTCAGATGGCTTTCAAAGCCTCACTTAAGAATGTGTTTCTCCAAATGTTTCCAAATGCTACCTTCTTGTACTTTTTTTGTTGTTGAATAACTTCCTAAAATGGTTTGAACCAAATAATTGTGCTAGTTATGTTTCATCCCTGATCTCCCATATTCACTTAGTTCACTAATATATCTCCAGTGTGCAGAATGTTAGATTAATAAGTCGAATAGCTGCTTTCTTTAATGTCTTATCCTGACAATCACAGTATTTGAGCTGGCTACAAATGCCATCTGCTATTCAAATGACCAAAACATAGAATTCTGGACTAAATTAATGTGCATTCATTGCACAAGTCCTGTGGCCACAGTATCAAGTCCAGTCTTGTGTTGTAGCAGAAAGGCAGCCGGTCCTGGCAGGGAGTTCCAGCTGCACGTCCCACACTCGCTGCATCTCTGTCCAGCAGAGTAGTGCCGGTGTCAAAGACACGGCGGGGCACCTTTGGAGGGAGCCTTTCGCCCTGTCCCGGTGTGATGTCCCCAGCCCTGCCCGGGTTATGCTGAGGGGGGATCCCGCTGTTCCCCTGCCCGGACCGTTCCTCTGCCAGCAAGTGCCCGTGCAGAGCAGAGCGTGGAAATGCCAGGGGCTACCACAATGCTGTGGATGCTTGGAGCAAGCAGGCTAGGGGCTGATGGGTGGTGGGTGCCATATTTTTGCCAGCCTCTGGAGGAACACCTTTTCCTTTGGCTGGGTTTTTCCCGGCTGGCTGGCCTGCCTGGGTTTGGAGGGTGCTCAGAAGTACATATTCGAGGTTTGATCTGCATTGCTTTGATCATCCCAAACAAGCCAGTCCTGTCCACATGCAAATACTCAAACGCTGTCATCCTTCTGCATTTCATATAACAGTTTTGTATTTTTCTTAGTTTGGCAACTTCTGTGTCTTATGAGAATCAGAAACAATCCCTTTGCTTGGAGTTGGCCCTTTTGCTCATTTGCATACACAATTTCAGATCAGCATCAGTATCTCATATTCTGCTTTCTCCTTCTTTCTAGCCCTGAGCAGAAAGTGCCCGTGGTGGGCCTGCTGGGATGGTCTAGAGCCATGTAAGCATGCCCACTGGGAAGGGGGCTGAGGTAGAGCAGAACCAGTTTTCAGATGTAAGCTGATGGCAGCTTGAGCCTGGGGCTGGTGGGGCTTCCTCCAACAGGTGAAAAGCTTTTGTGTGGTGATGAGCTCAGTGAGCAGTATTCATTCTTCTTCCTGCCTTAAAACACTGCTGTGTTAAAAGTGTGTTCCTTTGTTTCCTACGCTGTTCTTCCCCATGTCAAACAAAACAGTTTTATCGTGAAGTTGAGCAAAAATTTAAGTCCTTTCAATTATTTTTTTTAAAAGGTGTTGTACAGGTACTTCAGCATTAAAGATAAATGGAAGATTGGGATCATTTGTATCTGTGTCAAAAGTTACCTTGTTCTTCTATCTGTGCTTGTCAGTTTAGGGAAAGCTGATATATAGCCCACAGACAATATATGTATGCATGAGGAACATGTTTTTAATCTCTTGTTAAGATGTAGGGCTGGCACTAGAAGATATGAGGACTTTTTATAACTCTGCTCCCAGTGTGGTGCTGGGTAAGTTCCCTGGATGCTCTGGAGAGCAAGCAGTGTGCTGGGGTGTTTCCCTTCAGGACTCTCAGTTGGAATCTGCTGGGAACTGATTTTCTCCTTGTTTTTTTCCCCAGGGATTCTGAAGCCTAGTAAGAGCCAAGTGGTCACTTATGCAGTTGTGAAATTTCAGGCTTCTGTGAAAATTTTATTTTAAAATATCATCCTTTTCACTATGAAAGACACTGCAAATCACTGAGCAGCTTTTAAAAAGAGAGTGTGCCATGTTGTGTGCCTCTGTCTAACTAGCTGTCTTATCTCCAAGAGCATTGGGGGGCTATTTCAATTACTTGCATTCCAAGCTACAGAAATGCTGTAAGTAATATATATCTTTTCTATAATTAATAGACCATACAGTTGTGTGTGGTTAATAAACCCCAGTGATGTGACAACCCAAGTACTTGGAAATTATTTTTTTTTATTTTCATTTTGAAGTGCAGATGTGACTAGGAAAACGATGGTTAGTGATTTCACATATTTAGGGGAAAGGTTTTTTCTGGATGGAAGTTTTTGTTGTGTTTGCTTTAATGTATGAAATTTAGTGTTCTTTCTTTGTAGTAGAATGAATAAAGGTACCATGGGGCAAAAAGTTTCCTCTGTAGACTTTACATTACTGTGCAGATATAAGTATTGCATATAAGTGTTTATGCCTGTTAATTTTTATTGAAATAAGAGTTTCATGCTCCCCCAGCATTTTATGTTTTTTTCTCTTTTATGAAACACTGCAAGCAAATGCAGTTAGAAAATTAAAAGCAATATTGTGGGAGATGAAAAGTATATTTTGACTTTGTTTTTTGATTCACGACATATAGACATGTAAAATGTAGGACTGTATTTGTGTGTTTAGACCATCTCAGAATATTACATGCTGGAGGAAGGGAGTCAAATGCCACAGCTGAAGCAGATGGTGTTCATGAGTCTGTCTGTGCAGCACTTCCCACACCACGGAGTGGGTGGAACGATGGGAGTAGAATTCTCTGCACTGTCACAAAGGCTCAGATGCTGCACCAGATACAGCACCAGGCTGTCTTGCACCAGATGTTGGTGGGTCAGAAGGGAACATCCTGCTTGGAGTTCAGCTTTCTTTCACTGTACCTGATTTCTTCTTTCGGATTTCAGTCTCCAGACTGCTGCTGTGGGATCTGCTGTATCTGTGGTCCCACTCAAGTCCTTGGGACTGCAGGGGTATTGTTGCAGGAGTTGTTTGGAGCTCAGTAGTTCATTCAAAGATACTCCTCTGTCTATCCCCATGGTAATATACCTATGAAGAGGATCTGATCCTTAACCAGCTGATCAATGCAACCATCCTACGTTAATCTTATCAGCACATACTGCTCTGTGAGGGTGCCTATAAATACATTCTGCATCACATTTGCATCCTGGAAATTTGAAGAATCTACTGAAAAATGTCGTGCTCTACTTTCAGGACTCTTCCAGTATATAAAATTACACTGACTACTTTGAATCTGTTACTTACTTTAGTTGCACCACAAGAACACAGTGAAACTTTGCTAGTGGGAAAATAACGCAGAAGCTCTTTGTCCATTGCCTGCTCTTTGCAGGCTAGGAGGTGGTTATCAGTTGCCTTTACAATTGTAAGGCTGATGGTTGACCTTAGCAGAAAGCAGTAGCATTACTGTAATTGCAGTTAGAAAATACTTTCTGGTGATTTTCAGGGGAGTTAAATGGTCACACACTGATCTTTCCTGATTTTCAGCAATTTGTTAGCAAAAATATTTTAACTCGTTTCCCAACACTGTGTTTTTACATAATTGGATTTAATGTCCTTAGAAAGACTACATTATTTTTCCATGCCCAGAAGATAACAAGAACAATTAAAGTGAAAATAATGAGATCAGTCCTAAAGAGGGGGTGAGGTGATTTAAGAAGAATCTGTATTTTCAAGGATGGTTCATTTGACAGGACTCACTGACACACAAATTGTGCCTGTTGCTTCAGGACCATATGACGATATTTTTGTCATGCATAATGCAAGGTTAGCATGGGGGCTGGTTGCATCAACTGGGGGTAGTGAACAGAGATAGGTGGCAGTTCCTGAATAGTGTAAAGGATATAGCCAGTAATTACAGACTAGATGGTGTAAAGGGTATAGCTAGTAATTACAGACCCACTTCCCTGCCCCCAAGGACCTGAGCACTTCTGTCCTGTCTCCAAGCCAGTGAGCAGGGCAGCTGTAACACTGAACCTCTTTTAACCCTTTCTTGAGCTGTGGTGTTAGACATCAGTCATTTAACTCCCTGGCCCTGGGAAGGGTCAAGTGTGACCTTCATGGTTGCAGGAGAGCCCATAATTCGAGGGTAAATACCTGATGCCCTTCTGTTGTGTGTAGGTAGATGTATGTACTGTGTATATAATATATATATAATATACAATATTGCTGCTGCTAACATAAGGAAAGTTACTTCTTTGCAAATATGTGAGTAAATAAACAAGTTGAGCCCACATAAGTCATCAGATCAGGAGTGATAACTCACTGGCCATCTGTTTCTCTCTGTGCCTCTGTTTTTGTTGCTTGCTCTTTGGATACAAAAATGTATCCAAATGAAGGTGCTTCAGCTTGCCATCTTCACATAATTCTTTTGTTGGGAATGTTGAGTGTCTATGTTTTATTTCTGACTGTGAAAATCATGATATTCAGAAAAAATTGACTTCAAAAATGCCAAGCAAAACATGAACTTATATACCAATTATGATCATGATTTATCCAGTTTGTCTGAATAACTATTTTGTTGCTGGAGTTATTTAATTTTCATCCAGAATGAGTAAACCCCTTTTCAGTAAACGTGAAACCCCACTTTGTTCAGGAATATCTTGAAACTTGTGTAAACATAATTAATAGGAGCATTAAATATATGATAACTTGCCTCCACTATCTGGGAGGTGTTGCTGCTTGTAGTTCTTGTTGTAACTTACATTCACATTGCTGTATACATCTCTATAACTGACTCTAAAGCTATGCCTCTGCTTTGAAAAGGGAATGGGCACTTCTTGCCATTAAAGGTGCATAGTATCGTATTTTTTCTTCAAGAAGGCAGAGATATAATGTTTTCTGAATTTGTTTCTGGTTTTGACCACTGAATTTACTCACAGATGGTATGCTTAAGTTTCTTATACATTATTATATGAGTTATAAGGTTTCAATTTCTTAGCTGATTGTTCTGGGGTGGTGGAATGCTGTTATCAGAAATTGGATATGATGAAATTTGTGTTTCTAGCTGTCTTCTCTTGGACTGCAATCTATTGGTTCTGAAATCACCATGCTTTGCACTGATTTTTAAGGTGTAGCAGACAGGGAGAATGCAGTTTTCTGAAGTGGTAAAGATAAACAGGAATATATTCAGACATCCTCTGAATCAAGATCTTGCTACTTTTGAAATGGCCTGCTCAACACCACAGTTCACTGAAAGAGAAATCTGTCTTACTGTAGTCACATGCTCAGAGATCAGTGTTCTTCTTTGGTTTAGGAGTTTTTCTTCAAATAGGAACAAAATAAAATGTGTTGGAAATTTCTTTGACTAGTAACACAGAAACAAGAATACAATTTCATACAATTCTGAAAAATATTACTTTTATAATGTTCGTAGTATAGGTCTCATTAAAATGGACAAGTCTTATCAGAAAGATATGATTTTTAAAAAACCCCAAATACTGTTGAGTCATCAACATTCTTTTGCAAGTAATGTGCGGTTGATTGCTTTAGTTGAGCACATAGAGAGCCAGGAGTTTCATTTCATACCGAAATATTATCTTTTTCTCTTGGATAAAGCAGGCAGACTGATGGTGGTTGATACTATGTGCAGTGTGAGGCAAGGCAAGGCTGAACTGTGTCTGTTGAATCATTGTTTCTCATTCCTAGGAAGTTCTAAGGACCTGATCTCCTCAACAATAAATTGCCTTCCTACTAGGGTTTCTTTAGGGATGCTTTGTTATCTGTATGCTTTGCTGAAGCCTAGGTTCAGGTTACAACTGCCTGGAGTTTGTTCTTACTTGTTTTATAGGGGTAAGGAGTCCAACAGACCAGCAGAGCTCACTATGTATCTTGAGTTGATTCCTGCCATGAAGAGTGAGGATTGAATGCAAGGAGCTTTTTTGGCTCCCAGGGCTATAGCCAGCAGTGCCTGTTCTCCAGATATTTCAAAGGCTTTGTGCCGCTTCACTGGCCTAAAGCAAGGAGTCAGGGCAGAGCCTCTGCTTCAGAAGACCCTTATCTTCTCTCAAGCTGTGGAGAGCCAATACTGCCAGTATGACTGAATTACTGAGGCATGTTTCTCTGTGTGCTACTTTGGCATGTTATAAAAGATGTATGTGATCTGTAATCATAGTTTCTGTACTTGTTTAATCATTGAGGAACAATGATTCTGCTCACCCTCCTTTGCCTTTCATCCTCCTCTATCTCACCTTGCCAAAAGCATGTGATGTTCCTGAGCGTGCTGTAACCTTTCAGTCTTTTTTTTGTAGCTGGAACATTTCTGTGAACAGGCTTTCCCTCCTGTGAAGGTACCTCAATATTATACTGATGTCAAAAGCAGAGGACAGCAGCTTGTCAGACGTGCATGTAAGTTACAGCAGTGGCAGTTTCTGTGAGCTGGGCTCTACTAATTTGCAAATAACCCAAAATTAAACAGCTTAAATAATTTCAAAGTGCAGCAGCCTTGTTCTTCAGGATCACCAGTGATTTAAGCATGCATTTGCTGCTGGCTGGAGTACTTGCTTCCATTAACCACTTCATCTAGTTGTAGGTTTTAACTCCTGGTACCTTTCATGACACTGAAGTCCAAAGGCTCCTCAGACTGTGAACATCACTATGACAACCAGTTACTTTTCTCCTCAAGTACACAATTTGTAAATTTGGGCAGGGATGTTTTTATGGATGCCTGGTGGAACATCTTGTTAGAAGCTAGTACGGATAGGGCTCATAAGACCTTATAAGACAAGCAAGCCAAACACAAGTTCTTCAAAATGAATGTAAAAATGAATTAAAACTCATTTTATCACTGAGTTTGTGATACCCAAATGAGAAAGGAGAGACACTGAGTGTTCAGGGTGAGACAGGGGACAGAAATAAGGCTCCTGCCATACTGTTTGCCTCCAGAAGGATGAAGTGGACAAGAAAACCAACAGTTTTGAACCACAAAGCTCATTGCTTACAACTGGGCCCTATGTCAGTGGCGGGGCATCATCGTGTTTGCCTGCTCCCCCACACTGCAAGCAAGTCTCTCCGAGTTTGAGGTGACAGTACTTGGCAAAGCTGGTATGCTAAACTGACTGCTTTTTTTCCCTTTTACCTACCTTGAAAATCCCGTCCTGCATAATTACCTGGTTCTGTTGAGAAAAGCTGCAGTGGAAAAAAGGCTTGTTAGTTTATGGGATAAGAGGGGATAAAACAGGTTTCTCAATCCCTGTTCCTTTTGTGCATGCTAGAAGGCTCTTGGCAGAAAGATAGCTGGATTTCCAGGGCAGCAGGGAACCACACTGGCTTCTATTGCAGTAATTGGGCAGATGCTACAGAAGATGATGCAATAAGACCTATATGTTACTTCTACATAGCTGGGCTTTTAGTAATTGCTATAGGACCATTTATTAGGTAAATAATTACTTTTTCCAGAGAAGAAGTAGGATACTCTCTCTCTCTCTCTCTCTCTCTCTCTCTCTCTATATATATATATATATAGGAGAGATTTATGAGAGCTAAAAGGTAACAAATTCACATATTGGCAGCTGTGTATTTGTGTGCTTTATTTAATTCCTGAATTTTATTTTAAAAGTTTCAGACAATGCAGGATTGAGTAAATGGTGGCTGGAAGCAAAGCAACTGAGAAATGTATTTGAAAAGCCTGCATATGATATCTATTCCTTTTGTAAAGAATATTTCCTTTATGACCTCCTCCTGCTTTGTATTTAACATTTCAAAGAACTTTGGGGGACTCTCTGTAGGCTGTGTCTTCATGAAGCCAGTAGCCAAGGATTTAAGTTATTGTCAGTGCTGGCCCGAAGCTGAAAACTGCAGGCGGTTCTAATCTCAGAGTGGGGGGGTGGGTGTTTAAACCCAACCTTTTGTGTTCAGATTAGGGAGTGCAGGAGGATAGACTTAAAGGGTGTTAGTGAGAATTTTTTCACTGGCAGTTCAGTAATAGCATCAGGCTTTGGAAATACTTTTTTCCAATTCTTTGTTATTTCAGTAATTACTATGCGGTGGGTAGAAATCCATAGGGTTTGTGGTTTTTTTAAGTACCTCAGCAATGACATGGGGATATGGGCAATAAAATGAAGTACTTGTTTTTATAACTTTTTACTCCTTGGACGACTGTGGGCACTTAAATACCTTTTCAGATAGTCTATCGTTGTTTCAGTCCTGATGTCTGTGTTTATTTTGTCTTGATTCCATCAGCGGGATAATAGTAAGATCCATCTTTAGAGAGGAAGGAAGACAAAAACAATTTGACACTAGCATCGTGCCCTGACAAATCTGAACCCTGCCAGTTTTGAAGGCAGATTGCCTGATCTACTTTCCACTGTCTGAGAGATGGAAAGGTTACTAAACATCTCCCCCATTAAGAAAAAGATCAAAGGCAAGTTGCTGAGCACCTTGCATTTGGAGTTTCTTTTACTTTATACAACAATCTATACAACGTTTGTCCTGAGTATTTGTTGATTCCTGGAATAGCTGGGGATACAAAGCATTTGAAATTTTTATGTATGGGAACATGGTGACTCCTTGCTAAAGTTTCTGAGATGATCGCCATAACTAATAAGATTTACCACAGTTGAGTTGTGTAGGTATTGAGTTCAGCTCAATAGTGATCAGTTTTAATGAAAACTAAAGAGTTTCTAGCTCTTAATTTTGTACATGATTCTTTCAAATAGAATTCTAATGCTATGAAATTTTACTTTCATGTAAATGGTCTCACTTAAGATGTTAGTTTCTTTTGAGAAAGATATTTTTAGGTTTCTGGAAATTTTAAATGTCAGTGGTTCGCTGTGCCTTGCAAAAGTTCATTGTAATACATAAAGCATTTTGAAAGAATTTTTATCCTATGCTACTGCCATTCATGTGCTTTAAAGGATGTAAGTATGATTTTGTGGTAGATTGTGGTAGAAGTGAGGAGTACACTTTTCAGAATTAGAAAGGAATTTTCTTCTTAAATTTTCTAATTTGATATTAATTTACTTTTTCTAATTTCACAAATTTATTTTGATTATCACAATGATATTCCTTTGTCATAAGGGAATTTTCTTCTTCATAACATCTACATGTTTCACTTGTTCTTATCCTTGATCTGGTCAGAAAGTGATAGGTTGAAAAATTCACACCAGAGATTGTTCTTGTACCCGTTGTGACACTTCAGTGTTGGGCTAGAAACATTTTGCTAACGTGAGGCTTTGGATGCTGCTCCCTTCCACTTAGCTCCACAGAGGAGTCAAAGATCTTGCACTGACCTGCAGAAATCTGAGAAGCAACAGTGTTGTCCTAGATTTAAGCCTCTCTTTGTGTTTAAAACCATATTAATTAATATCAAAGCAACCGACAGCTGCACAGCAATATAGAAGGATATATAGAAAAAGAAAGTAGCAGAGCTCGCCTTGGTTGATACATTTGCTTTAGCAGATTGCTTCTGTTGTGTAGGGTGTCGCTTAGTAAGACAAAAATTATTTTGTTGCACTAGACGCCTGTGGAAGAATTTAACTTTCTTACAAGGTGGTGGGAGAAGTTTGAGATCCAGTGCTACAAAATGTCTTTTTCTTGTTCCTCTACTAGAATACAAAAATCTCTGCGTTCAGAGAAGTGCTAAGAACAGCTTCTACAGAGAGGCAAGTGCAAGTAGTGCCTGCATAAACCTTCATCTGAACAGGGCAATGGGAAATTGTCTCTGGTTGCACACAGGTGGGTAATATCAGAGCTTCAAAAGCCAAGTGGAGGATGGCAACAAGCTGTGGTAACCACGGGTAGTCAGGGTAGGTGTCCCAGGGGTGGAATTATCCTTCTGATGGGTGCTACTGTGGAATCAGAAGAGAAGGGACAAACTCCAGGGTCCCACTGAAAACTAATGACTAAAGAGTACCACCTTCACAGGAACAAACTGACTCTGCAGTGCTGCAGTCTGGTCCAGAGAACAAGCAGGCTGACAATTTTGCATTGATTTTCCAGGAGCCTTTGAGTCAGGCATGTGTAGAGTCATGTAATTTCTGTCCTTATGGTTCCTCTCTAGAGTTTTTTCATGCCTAAATGTATGTGCCAATGAGACAGCCTCTGAATCTGAGACTATAATAAAATATCCAAGAAGTGATTGAATTACTTTTCTGTGAGGTGAGAAATTGGTGCTTTTTCATTTGTAAGTTTATCTCTTGCTTACACATTTTTCAAACTTATTGGTAGAAACCATACATTTTCAGTACTAAACCACTGTTTTGAAAGCCTGTTTAATTTAGGCAGAGCTTTCTGCACATATGGAAGTAACTAAATGACAAGAGGTTGTTTAGAAAGGGTGGAGTAGCCTATTTTCAGGCCTCCCAATTTTTCTAAGGTTTTAAAGATCTCTGCCTCTCGTACATGCTATATATATGCAACTATAAAATATACTCACTATATAGCACAGCTGTATAAGCAAGAATTTTGAGAAGGCCCTTAGTACTGGGTTATTCAGCAAATGTTCTGTGGTGTTATAGCAGCTGCTGGGATTTAGTCCCCTTGGTATGCTGCTTTTAGGACTGCCCATCAAATATGTTCATTGTCCTCTTTGCACGACAGTGCAAGCCATGTAAGATGCAAAACACTGCCCACTTCTTACTGCCAAGGGCCTTCTTTTCTTAGTGGATTTTTTCTTTAAAAAGTACCTGCCTGACACACAGAATCCCCTTGTTTGTGTTGATGTAGCACCCAGAAGTTTCACAAGAGCCCAAGACCTGCACATGCATGGTGCCACCTTTGCAACATAGGCTCTGTGGAGGAATGGGAATAGATAGACAAAGAGATGTGGGAATTAGTCTCTAGGAAGATAGTTTGTGATGGCTTTTACTGCTGGTGGGATCTACACTGGCTGTTGACTTTTGCTCTCTATTGTTTCAACTCCCAAAGCAGAATGTTAGGCTGTTATTCTAACTTACAGTACAGCTGGTCCCCATATATCAGTATGTTACTTAAATACCAGGGTACTAATGATATGTGACACCAGTGGAAAACAAGAAAGTTGAGGCCAACATTTTTGGCATATCTTTTGCTACTATATCCTTTGGAAGAACAGCCGGTGAAGGAATTGACTTGTGATTTGAATTGCTGTAAGTCCACACCTCCAAGTTTTAGAATTCTGTTATAAGTGAGAGGAAATTTGTGCAGGATTCATGGCTTGTCTCCCTCTCTTGTTAGTTTTGTACACTGAGGAGTTACAAGCCCAGCTTCCATCCATTTTATCTAACTCGCTTTGAGCCAGTGATAATAGGAGAGAAAAAGCATGCATCAAAACAAAAGCAGTATCCTACAAAATACAGGCTGTATCCTACAAAATACACTGGCTTTTAGGTAGACTTGGGTATCCAGATTGAAAAACCTTCTGCATCAATTGTCTTCTGTGCAGAGGAAGCACAAATGCTATCAGAAGGTCTGGCATGAAAAAAAAGAACCAAAACAGGGGAGCCTTTCTTCTCATTACACAGACAGGTTTTTCTTAAAAGTCATGCAAGTTAAAATAAATACCACAGCACATAAGGCAGCACACAGAAAAATGAATTGGTGAATGAACTACAGCACGTGTGCAGCAGCAGCGCTGCATTCCTGTCATCACACATTCCCAAAGCATAACACTGAGAGAAATATGATCTGAAACTAGTTTAAGAGGTGCTGTATGTAAGCCAGGATTACTACCATGGTATAACACAACCTGATAGCAAGACTGAAGACTTGCTTGTGATAGGCTTTTAAACATTTTTCTTTTTTTCTCTTTGGAAATTTTTTTCACTTATACCTTTGCCCTTGGGATTTTTTTCTTTCCCTTTTTGGTGGAGTTTCTCAAATGCTCTCTTTAAGAAGAGAGTTGTCTGGGCAAGCCCAACTTTTCTCTTGCCAATAAATCCATCAAGAAAGGCTGCTTCGTTTTGTGACCTGGACCACAAGCATGGATTACAATTACTTAGCTTCTCTTGCATATTTGAGTAACAGCAACTACTAGTGAGATGTGACAAATTATTAGTGTTAGTGTCAGAAGTCTAAGGACTGATGTGAAAGGGTGTGAGTGAGTTTTCTGGTTTGTTCTTGCTAGTATATCTGATTACAAATATCTGGAAAAGTAATGCTTCCTAGAGACAAAGATAATTACAGTGTGTTGCCAGACCTCCTTAACCCATAAAGGGGTGCTTAAAACCATGTCATTTAGAGTCTGAGTTCTTAACCTTTGTTAATAGAGAGATAAAAGAATCCACACGTGAAAATGGTGAGTTTATGATGTGGAAAACTTTCTCCTTCATGGATTTATAATGTTAGAGATGCTGGCAATGTATTTTCTCAGGAACTCTATTATGCAGAGCTGTAAATCCAATAAACCTATAGATTACCAAGGCCTGTGATGTTATACATGAGCTTGGGGTTTTTCACAAGTTCATAATTACATTTTCCCACCTCTTCTCACACTCCATTTTTCCTTCTTCTCCTATTCTTTACAACTGCTTGTACTACAGGCTTTTTTCCCCACTTTATTTTTTGTTTATTCCTTTCCTCTCTCCCTCTCCTACTTTCAAAAACCCTGCAATTCCTTCCCAGAATCTCACAGCATCCTATCTCCCCCTTTTAAAATGTTACAGAGTGTGATGGTTTTGTTTTCATAAGCCACAGAACGACCCTCTGCTCACTGTTGTACCTGGTTGCCTGTGACTGTGGTCTTCCTTAGTGCCAAGTCTCCTGTGTGCCCCAGTATTGCCAATGTTATTTGTAGTGTTTGTTTCTGAAGCTGGGCACGTGGAAAGGACGCCTATCATAGACCTGCAGAGTGTGATGCCACAAAACTGTGTGGCACTTGGCATCTTGTGAGTGTTAGCTCCCCCAGTGGTGTTGGGTGCTTGTCAGGCACCAGCTCAGCTGACAGAAATAAAGTGAAGCCCTTCTAATTTCCTCAGTGAGGCAGCCAGTTCAGGCTATGTGCAACAGGCAAGGTAGTGACAGGGTAAGGGAGAGCCCAGGCTTTGAATGCATAGTTTGAAAGAAAATTATTTTGGAGGTGTAGCTGGTCTTAGTGAAGAGGGGGATTGCTTTCCTCGTTGCATGTCCTATTATTTTGCCTTTTTTATTTTAGTATTTGGCTTGTGTGCTTATTTAATTTGAAAAACCTCATCCAGTCAGTCCCCAAGCCAAGAAAGTATCTAAGGCAGTAACACCAGCCCACCCTCTTACTGAAGCCTACTTCTGTCCCTATGGAAACTTGTTTGTCATAGGGAGGAAAAAAAAAAGTAGTCCCGGCTGAAACTTGAAATACCACATTACATGAGAGCAATTACCATATATGTACAAGCACGTATGCACATACACATGCAGAGAAATACATCTACAGCTCACCATATTGTACTCTGCTACAAAATTATTTTTCAGATAAGGAAAAATAAACCTTGAAATGGGAGCTGAGATCGCGAAGTTTTAACAGTGCATTTGCCACGGATTTCCTACAGTCTTCTGGGCCAGTTATGTCCTTTTCTTTTATACATTTTCTATCTACAAAACGGGAACAGGCCTGCTCAGCAACTAGTAAGTGTTTATGAAGATCACATGCAATAGAAATTGTTAGTAATATTTGTTTTCTCACTTTTTAAAAGATAAAACAGATTTTCAGAAGCAAATATTTTGAATTGTTTCTCCAAAAGACTTCAGGCTTTTTATGAACTTGGACTGAAGGAGGGTTGTGATTGAACACATAAGAATCCTTTGTAATGTCTGATATGGAACTAAGCTTATTTTTTGAAATTCATAATGCTGAATCTATACTTTTGAAATGGCTATTATTATATTGCCAATTCCTGATAAGGAATTGTTAGGTTATGAGGGAGGCAGGCTGCCTAATTTTTGTTTAGTTCAGATCTTTTCCCCAAGATCTCTGTGGTCTATTTATCCAAGCATCCTCTCCCTCTAGTAATCCAAGACAGAGATGATTCCTGTTGGATTTTAAATACCAAATTATAAAAATGAATGCTTTATCTGATTCTCAATGAAACGATTCTGAGTTTAGTCTTTCTCTTATTAAACAAAAAGTCTCCCCAAAAAACAAACAAAAAAAAATCAAAACCCAAAACAAAGCCCTCTCCAAACAATTAGGGATGAATAAAAAAATCCAAAAGCACAAGCTTTGCCACCATCTCTATTTTTCTCATCGCTAGCAAGTGTTCAGATTCCCATTAGTACAATTCATGCCTGGAAGAAGAATTTTGCCTTACTTCTAGTAAGCTCTACTAGACAATTTCCATAGTTGAGAATCTTTTCCTTACTCTGCTCTGACATAGCTGTATGAAACCAGAAATTTATTTTCCTTTATTTAAAAAAAAAAAAAAGTAAACTTAAATGTCTCAGAATAAAATGTTGTGGGTTTGTTTGTTCTTTTTTTTTGTTTGTTTTGTTTTTAAAGCTCTCAAATTTTAGCTTTCAGATTACATGAAGAAAAGAGTTTTATTTCAGATTGGCCACTGAAGCAAAAAAATCAATTACACTCACAGCTCTAGCTCTTATTCCAAAGAAAACAGCCAAAACTTAAACTTGGTCTTTAATTATATATATTTGATTCATCCCAGTAACAACACTTGACTTCAAACAATTCAAGAGCAGGAGGAAACTTGCTCTGAATTCCTCTCTTCAAAGAGGAATATTCTTTCAGATACCATGTCAGAAGACTTTAAGCTGAAACCAAACAAGATAACTGTGAGAAGACTTAATAAAAGGAACTTCAGCTGACCACAGGAACAACATCTCAATACTGAGACTTTTAAAATTGTTTTTAAACAGATCTCCCCACATGTGGGAAGGGAAAATTGACCTTGCTAGATGGTCAAACCACTACAGTTGCTTATTTCTCTCATTCCCTCCTCCTTCCATAGTTGTAGGAGCAAATTATTAGTAATTTAAAATTACCACACTGTAAGAGTTGGAAATGAGAGATGTGGGACTCCAGGTGGCTCTATAAAATGCTTTTTATTATATCCAAGATGTTACAGCAGTCAGAGTCGTGGGTGACAGAGCCTCACCTAGAGCTGACAGCTACAGCCATAGACATGCCTGAAGCCACATTAGTGCTGGTGACAATGCATTTTATATTTTCCTTTGCTAAGCATCTTAATACACAACAACCAATCAATACCTTTACTATTACCTATAGCCTTTCACAACTATTAACATTATCATATTAATGTCACTACTATCAAATCACAAAAATTAGTATGTTACAGTTTAAGCTTGAAGTTGTTTTTCTTGCAGTGGAAAATTCTGAGATCTTTTTTCTACTTGCTTCATCGACATTTCTGTTTACTTCTGGTATCTTTCTGCTTGTGAAAACATCTCTTGTTTGAGGTGGGCTTATCCTTTGCTCTAAGTAATAAAATCCCCATTCCAACTCAACATACCTTTGCCTTCTTAGTTGTCCAGTAAGACTGGCTCAGCAATTCTTTAGACATTTATTATTCTTCTATATCAAAACTTGCTTTCATTTATATTCCTTTCTCACTTTCTACAATCAAAGAGCTTTCTGCCAAGCATACATATCTGTGAGACTTTCTTGTCAAACTTTCAACCTTCCCAACACCACACAATGAAAATGAGTCATTATCTGTACCCAAAACTATGAACCAGTTTAATTCCTACAACTGATAAGTAGATGATACCATGTATTAATTATGACAATTTATGGAAGTGTACAAATTAAGTCAATTAAAGCCACTTGAAAGACTTCTGTGTGCTGTCACCAGTTCATTAGTGCACAGCAAATTGCTTGAAAAGAATTGGGACGTGTGCTTTATCTGACAGTTGCAGAGCCATCCCATCTTTTTTATTTGATACTTGTTAGAATATTTTAGTTGGGAATAATTATACAGAAAGCCAGTGTAAAGATCACTGTGGCCTTGTTTGTTGTCGTGAGTGTTTGTGTGTGTGTGTCCTGCTTTGTTCTGTCTTTCTACTTCTTGAACTCATTTTTCCTCCTCATTGCTGATTCCTATTTGTCTCTTGTCTCATGTCGTATTTTAATGGAACAGATTGAAATCTAGGGCTATGTCTAGACTAGGAGAAAAGTTGAGTTCAGTAATAAGTTGAAGTTAGCTGGCCAGCTATATTCAACTTCTTGACTGCTGGAAAGACAAAGCCATCATTCATTCAACTTTCAGATAGTGCAATGTGAATTTATGCTTCTAGATAGAATTTAATTTGCTTCTATGTCTGGTAAAATAGGTACATTTTTTAGGTTTGACTTAGCTAGGTAGTGCTAACCAATCTACCCCAACCTCAGCCTCAAGGAGAAAAAGGGAATGATTTTAAAAGTTCTTATGGTTTTTCTGGTCTGAGGGTGAAAACATGCTCTATTATAAGCTGTGCGTAGGTTGATGAGTAAATTGCTAGATGAGTAAGTTTCATGATGGAAAATCTTATGTTTTTATTAGAGGAGCTCTAGGCCATCTTTTTTCCCATCTTAACTTTTTCCTGTTGCTACCAGTATACAAAGCATCAGTGGAAACATGTCTTTCCTGATAGCTTTTCGCAGTTGGAAAAAGATGAGGCTGAATGAGAAAGAAGCCCATAGCATTTAGCTTTCAACTTTCTTGCTGAGTTTCACTAACATATATTCTACTCATATGAAAGGGACTGCCGTATATGAACCCCTGAATAATTCTATAGTGTGTGTGCTGCCCACAGTAGCACAGCCAGGTGGGCTGAGGTGGCTGCTGAAGGGACTAACCCATAGCCATGCAGCAAGGCAGCTAAGGAATAATACCTCATGGTCCACTGGCTTTGGTATTTTGTTCACTGATGGTCATCCTTCTACTGGTTCACCACTATTGAAAATTTCCAGTTGCAAAATTACAGTCCTCTGTTTTTCCGTGCTCTTAGAAATGTGATACAAACCACTGTAAGGAGGGTTAATTACAAAAATGTAAATATATAAGTAATTTAACAAAGCTGCAAAGGCAACATTTTCACAGCCCTGCATTGCAGTTGTCCCCATTGATAACGGTGGCAGCACCTGACACCAGGCGTGCTCAGAGCTGTCTTGCAGAGGAGGGACCGAGTCCCTTTGCACAGTTCTGGTTAACTGGAGTTCACAAAATGCCCAGGTGGCCAGGCCCCACTCAAGAGGGTGCCCTGGGAGTAGATGTGTGAGCCACTGTGAGAGGGCGGGCAAGCCCCTTCCCACCACTGAGGGGGC
Organism: Leptocoma aspasia; assembly: GCA_013399835.1. NCBI lineage: Eukaryota > Metazoa > Chordata > Aves > Passeriformes > Nectariniidae > Leptocoma > Leptocoma aspasia. The sequence continues at coordinate 882,167 of VXAX01001525.1, read as the reverse complement.
AGCCCGGGTGTCCTGGATACCCTTGTGGAGTGTGGTGGGTTTTCAGTGTGGCGGTGTGGCTGACTAGGCCCTCCTGGGGAGAGCCGGCTCTTCAGGCGCCGATGGGGAAAGGCAGCGGAGGATGCGTGGGTGAACCCCGCAGGCTCCGCGCAGGGGTGCCCCGGGGATACTGATCTGCCCCGGCGCCCTTCCCTCGCTTGTGTCCACTCGCCCCGCGGCTGGCCCGAAGGGGCCGATGGCCAGGGCCCGGCCCGCAAGGCGGCCCAGCCCGCCG